>JAUELF010294121.1:0-18789 GCA_031471495.1 Clinocardium nuttallii | reverse complement strand
CGAAATTCATGTCTTTGTGTTAAACTGTATTTGCTTTAAACATGTATGTATGTTTTATGCAATAAAGCTTAATAATAGTAATAATAATATAAGTTGCGAACGTGTTACGTAATTGATAAAAAAATCTTAAACCATATATACAATGTTATTTCAATGGCACTAATAAGTTGGAAACAGTTCCACCAAACTTGAATAAAGTTCTGTGCTGAAAAGAAACAGTACACTAGTACAGTTTTATCAAGATATGCTCAGTTAGGCTCGTTCTAAGTGCAAACAACAGTTTTAACTGAAAATAACATTAACAAACTTCGTGGAAAAGGAAGCAAAAGTTAAGGAAAGAGTTTTAAAGATTGCCTTGAAAGACTATAATGGAAACATATCAGAAGTATTATAGGATACATGAAAAGAATTGATGGAAAGGAATGAAGCTGCTGCAGACTGTTTACACCTCTACTTTTTGTTTTCCACCCTTCAACTAATGAAATCACGTCATGATGAGCTCAGTTGTTAATAATTACTGTTACGTTATTGTAGGCTGATGTATATAAATAGATGCCTGGTTCAGTTTGACATGTTATTAATCATAACTGTTCTATCATTCCAGGCTGATTTATATTCCGGTGCCTTGTTCATTACCCAATCAGTAAATTTGAATCTCTATTTAGCCGTCATAATTCTGCTGGCTATCTCTGGTCTCTTTACAATAGCAGGTATGCTCGAATTCTTAAACTCTATTACAAGTAGCATTTGTATATATCATGTAGATATGTGCGTTCGTGGAGAAAACCGTTTCTCGATATCATGCATGTTTTCTCAATATCACATTATTGAGGAAAAATCCAATTATTGTTGGATAATAACCACAGTTTATTGAGGAAGATCTCTCATATAACTTTAGTAATTTATGAAGCCGATTGCGTTTATTTGTACATTATTCTGACTGTTAATGCAAACGATTGTGTTGTTTATTACCACATTGTAACGATATTTAATGAAGACGATGGTGTTAATTTCCACACTTTAACCATATTTAATGAAGACGATGGTGTTAATTTCCACATATAACCGTATATATTGAAGACGATTTAATTAATTTCCTCACTTTATATTTAATACAGACGGTGGTGTTTATTTTCTTCAGGAGGGTTGACCGCTGTCATCTGGACGGACTTTGTACAAGTTATCATCATGGTCATCGGGGCTTTTATATTAATGGTCATGAGTAAGAATACATTACCCTTATTACATAATGTTCTGTATTTCGATATAAAAAAAGCCACCGTGTCGAACAATAAACAATTCCTGTGACAAGTGTAAGGGTCGAATAACTAGTTGTACATAAGTGTCTATTGCATTGTATTCACAATTTTCATAATTGATATGTGTTAAACATTATACATGTATTTATATTTGTACTATTTGGTCAGAAACACAACAAGTGATTAAAAAAGAGCATTTAAGAAATAAAGTTCAGAAAAGTTAGTTTAAATTGGAATTTACTAATATATATATGTCACAAGGAGGTTAAAACACGATCGACACAGAACAATTCATAGATCCGTTATGCACAATAGATGTGGTATCTTAGCCAATCCATACAATCTATATACGTTCTGTCCGATACAATCGATTGGCGAACGCTGTTTCTGCATCAAAATCAAAACCAATGTAATGCACGTCAACTGGGTAGTTTTTAACAATTAATTGGTTTTTAACTTTTTTTATTTGTGATGCATGCCGACGGACTTGGCTTAAAATGTGATCTCTGATCTATGAATTGTTTCTTAAGATAACCCCACGTGACAATCATGTGTGTGTATTGATGCCTACTAAGTTGAAATACATACATCTGTTAAGCTTACACCGTAACACGTGGATATTTGTTTTTGTCTTCTGTTCAGGTTTCATCAAAGTGGGTGGCTACGAGGCAGCAGTGACGCGATTTTTCGAGGCGTGGCCTAAGACAACACGAGACAATTACGGAACCAATGACACGTACTGGAAGTGTGGAATACCACCCGATAACTCTATGCACTTTATCAGGTCATACGATGATAGTTCTCTCCCTTGGCCTGGTCTTATATTTGGCTTGGCCATCTCTTCTATTTGGTACTGGTGCTCTGATCAGGTTAGTTCCTTTAATATGTGCGAAGCCTTTTTACTATTGACTGGTAAAGGTTATATATATCTACTTGAGAGGGGTGTCTCTTTAACTTAGACAGATATTTATTTAGATTGTACAGTTATATCTTCGACTAAGAGATTCGTCTAATATTTTGAAAGCTATCTCTCCTACTTGAATACATAACTTTAACTTACGCCGCATTTAACACATTTCAACTTATATCACAGCATGTCCCTGGTGAGTAACCAGCAGGACGGATGTATCCTGACACCGACGTGCCGGTCGCAATGTTAACCACATATTCATAGGCGCCAAGGAGGAAAAGCAATTACTACCCTTTTAAAAGTCTGGTATTCTCTAAGAGAGATATACCACTATTTAAGGTAAGGTTATGTGACGACTGATCTGCGATCTACTGTATAGTCATATCGCTATGTGCAATGGCCGTGAATTTCCAGTTACGATTTTATTGGTGACAGTACGAGTCAAAAAAAAAATTTCATTATCGAACTTATACATGAATTGTTGATAATACAAATAACACACCTGACGTGAAATATAAAACTTGTCATAACGAAAAGGACTGAAGAACGTGAGTACACATGAATGCTAACACATAGCCAACTTGTCTTGGTTTTACGTATACGATTTTCAATAATGTAACGGTAATCGTATTAATTCATAAATACTTTCTAAATGTGTCCATGCTTTTATCTGATCTAGGTCATTGTGCAAAGAACGCTGGCAGCCAAAAATCTGTCCCATGCGAAGGCGGGTGCACTCCTTGCGGGGTATCTCAAATTCTTGCCTATGTGGATTATGGTCTTCCCAGGAATGATCGCAAGAATATTGTTTCCAGGTGCGTACTCTCTTTGTAGCATTTTCATCAGAAAAATGACATTTGTTTAGTGTTATTAGTGTTTAACGCCGCTTAAATGGTATTTAATTTAACGCATGGCGTTTTCTTGGTACAGTGGTAGTACTACCGGTATCATTCTCCATAATACGTATACACATATCTTTCTTTAGAGCAAAGAGCTCTTACATTGAAAGATCATTATTTAACTTAGGGATATACTAACATATATATATTGATAAGACAGATTTTCTCTAAAATTTAAACATAATTTCGGAAATCAAGAGAAATATACCACCAAATTATAAAGGTGTATTTTCATATATGATGTGTTGATTCTTTAGAAAAACATATCTCTTACTAAGATATATTTATTATAGATATATCCAGACCGATGTGCATACAATATCTTGCAACGTCTTTGGTAGGGTAGTTTAAAATAAGGAAGTAAAGTTATACGGAAAATACTATAACCTTAGCCATACATGTTTTCAATTCTCTACTTCAACCTCTTTTATGTGATGTCACTCATGTACACTTATGTTGTAAAAGTAAATTTGTATAATTGGCCAAAGGCCTAGACTACTGAATAAACATTTTGTGTATTTTATTGTATTAAGAATAAGTAGTAAAATGGTCTTTCAGATTTTCTAAATTTAAATATGAAGCTCAATGGTTGTAATATTGTTCAGGCTAATGTATGAAACAATTATGTATTTTCCAGACGAAATTGCGTGCGCAGAACCAGACAAATGTGAAGAAATTTGTGGAAGTCGAAATGGCTGTACGAACATCGCATATCCTTACCTTGTAAATAAGATAATGCCTACGGGTCTTAAAGGGCTGATGTTGGCTGTGATGATGTCGGCTCTGATCTCATCCCTAACATCAATATTTAACAGCAGTAGTACTATATTAACTATGGACATCTGGCGAAGAATCAGACGCAACGCCAGTGAGGTCGAGCTGATGATAGTTGGACGGTATAATGTATATTTCTTTCGTTTTCGATGTAAATCCAGTTTTACCAAAATTCCCAATTATATTACTTTTCAAAACAAGTAAACATTGGATATGTCTTAAGACCTATATTAGATAGCACTTTCATATAAGGCAAGTGTGTTCATTATGCCAAGTCCTTGTTAGTGAGAGGCTCGTTCTCGGTAGTTGCTGATCGTATATAATGTCAATGATAGTGGATGATCTGTGGAATATTTTTTAAAAATGAATGAACTGTTGCCAGCTTATACCCATGTTGTACCTTTTGAATCGCATAAAAGTTCTTGTTTAAAAATTAAAAAAGTGGTAACCTGTTTGCATATTGGCCGGAAAATGGATTCGATTCGACATCACTTACCAAAAAGAGAGAAATCGAAATAAATGTTATGTTAAAATATATGAATAACATGATTAGAAAATAAAATGTATTTCTACGCTGTCAACATGACTTGATCACGTGCGACATGCATGGACAAGTTATAGAAGTATGTGCACACATTATTCATGTTTCATTCGTATACTGAACGAATTAAAGCAGTATGTGCATACTTTCCACAAGTGTACTTATAGTTAATATTTCAAAATTGAATTTGAATTGATGACTTAAAATGTGAAAGGGGAAAGTACTGTGTATATTGGCTTAACTAATTAACTCATGAATGAACGTGTATCCACTCAAAGCCACGCATCTTAGCTAGTGTATCATATTTCAATATAACCCAAGTAATCTTTGTAGTATTAAATATTCTGCTAAGCTATATGGTTGTTCCTTCATGTAATGTTGTAAACATACACAAACAATTGGCGACGAGGGTGGGATTTGTACCGGTTCAAATGATAATTATTATGTTATTTTGGGTCTTCGTGGACATTGGAACTTAATGACTAATGCATTCACAATCGGAACAAATTAAAGGAGTATGTGCATACTTTCATCAGGTGTATTATGATTGCGTCTCTTAACATGTGTTTATATAACCCATGCGTTTCATGTTAATCTTTGTAGTATTAAATATTCTACTAAGCTATTCAGCTGTTCCTACATTTATGTTGTCCACATACACAACACGGCCCTTATGTTTATAATTTCAAATATCAATCGCATCTGGGTGCAGAATCGCTAGGACGGTCGGTATAAGTATCGATAGAACTGGTGTATCGTGAAACACACTACAGAGTAAAAAGAACCACTGACCGATCTACAAGTACATTCGGATCAACAACTTCTATTCTACAACCTGGTCATTAAATATGCATACTTAGTGAAAATTCGAAAGAATAAAATACAGTGCATGTTTTTGTTAACCGTAGTTATTGAAAACTTATCCAGTTGTTTTGAGGAAGCTGTGACTGTGACTGTATAAAGCTATGCTAAGCTAACCCCTACACTTTGGATTATTTTGTATTAACGTACTTTACTGTAAAATAATCTCCAAGCACGGACCATTCGTTATTGTTCTATTATAGCACAGTGTAAATATTCTTTTGTTTATAACAAATGAATCATGTTAATTTTAAAAGTATTACATAAATTATTTCGAACAAGGTAAAACACATATGCCACCATATTTTGTTTTTAGTAATAAGAAAATGTAGTTACAGATTGTTTATTTTTTGCTTTAATATTTTAATTGGAATTTCAATATAGTTTTTAATGTTATGCAGCGTTCTGTTGATTTTGATATAGCATGCATTATCATTAATGTATCTTTGAGTGTGTAACTTATGCAACGCCTTCTGTGAAATACCGCCAGTCAAATAAAGGTTTTTGCGGTATAACCCAATTCTCTGTATACAATATCGTGCATTGAACTCAAATATGATTCGATTAACGGACATAACAAGGTCTTCTTGTGAAGTTTATGTGATAACGAAACTGTAATCGGTAAATCCCTGTCCTAATGTATTACGTGAACTGCAGTTAGCCCCTTGTTGGAAGCACTTTAAGTGCTCGGATTTAGTTAATGTCCAGATTATATTTGACTTTGCAATACTGAGTTTTGATTTATATACCTGTTTGAACATCCAAGCGCGGTCGATATCTAATAGTTAAGCATTTAAACTTTAATTACCTAAAATATAAAAAAGGTGTACTGATGATACCTTGTTCAATACATTATTCCACTATGACTTGTAAGAAAGAAAGCATCGTGAATATCGTAACAACTAAAGTTATGTGTAGAAATCATTGACTCTATCAAAATGTATAGTTCTTGTAACTATGAATTGCCCTCCTTAAATATATATGACAAATATACACTGAATATGCCATAATCTTAATTATTTGCATTGAATGTTAACACTATGTTTTAACACCATTTGTCTAGTCAAATTGTATACATATTATACTTCAAACTAGTTTTAGTTGTGATCTTAACCGTTGCTTTTAACATTATCAATTCAAATTTAAGCATGTGTATCCTGGTTCTCGTCGCAATTGCCGTTATTTGGATTCCAATCGTGCAGAATTTTGGCGAACTCTTCCATTATATACAGGCCATCACCAGTTATCTAGCGCCTCCTGTATGTGCTGTTTACATCATGGCGGTTTTCTGGAAACGGACCAATGAACCGGTAAGTTGGTTGGTCATCATTGTATATGCCATTTATACTGGCAATCATCTATTACATGTTTTCCCGCTTCCCATGTCGGTGGTGTTTACATCATGATGGTTTTCTGGACCCGGACTAATTAACCGCTAAGTGGAAAATCATTTGATATTCAATTATAAACAAGCGATCACTTGTTATCTGGTGTCATTGTCTGTTCCGTAGAATATCATTTTATATTCCATTATTAGCAAGCGATCAGTTGTTATCTGGTGCCCTTGTCTCCGTCTTGGAATATCATTTAATATTCATTTTTAACAAGCAATCACTTGTCATCTGGCGCATTTGTCTGTTCCGCAGAATATCATTTTATATTCCATTATAAACAAGCTTTCGTCAGTTATCTGGCGCACCAGTCCGTGTCGTCGAATATCATTGTATATTTCATTATTAACAAGCTATCAGTTGTTATCTAGCGCCCTATTCTGTGTCGTGGAATATCATTTTATATTCCATCACTAACAAGCTATCAGTTGTTATCTAGCGCCCTATTCTGTGTCGTGGAATATCATTGTATATGTCATTATGTACATGCTACCACTAGTTTAATCCATCAATAACAATCTGGCGCCCCTGTGTCTGTGCCGTAGCATCATTTTTATGTTAACGGAGCAAACGTGGATGCTTTAAATGCCTTTAATCAACATGTTTAACCTCCTCCTTTAATCAACATGTTTAACCTCCTCCTTTAATAAACATGTTTAACCCTCCTCCTTTAATCAACATGTTTAACCTCCTCCTTTAATCAACATGTTTAACCTCCTCCTTTAATCAACATGTTTAACCCCCTCCTTTAATCAACATGTTTAACCTCCTCTTGGTATGTATTTGTATTGTCTTAACTTGAAACGAGCCAAAGCTTGGAAATACACGTGAGTAGTATACGGGACTCTCTTTACATCATATTTGCGTAAATGTTTGCGGGAAGGTCAGCACTAGGTAAATATTTTCGAGTTCTACTGGTCCATAATGTAGAGTCCTTCTCAGAATCAAAATGATGAAAAAATCAATTTAGCAGATAAACCAAACCACATTGTTATCTAAAACCTAAGCTTCAAACACATTTTCTATATGCAGACGCTTTCTTACGCCTCTGTAATTGTTCCTCATGTAAAGAGATTATTCACGTTTTTGACTACGCCTCTGTAATTGTTTCCTCATTTAAAGAGATTATTCACGTTTTTGACTATGTACTTTCCAAGTCGTCTACTTCATATTTGATATACGTGGGAAAGGGTTTAGATTTATAATCACCCCTCCCTCAGTATGAACTAAATGTGCACCAAATTGTCACAATTTAAATGTGTGTCTTTAAATTGGGTTTAATGCCGTTTACAACTGCATTTCAGATATATAACGACCACAAACACATATGTATTACCTACCACCTCCTGGGTTACAGTAGTCCAAATAGTTTAGATTTTCGGTTGCTTGTTTTATCATTTGTCATTTATTAGTCAACCGAAGTCCAAACATTATGTTCAATTTTTCCATAGCACTTATCAGACCAATTCGATCAACGCCATTATGCCCTTTACATCCTTGACAACTATTGCAACGATAAAATAACCCATATGTATGAACCTTACAGCACTTTAATCTAGCAAAAATCAATTCTCAACGACGTAAACATTTAAATTATTCAACCGATTTGATTCCGGTTAAATAAACAATACGAAAACGGTAAATAATTAACGAAACTAAGATATATAATTATTTCGTTAATTATACATTTCGTTAAGTATCCATTTCGTTAAATATCCATTTCGGTTAAATAAACTTGATGAAATGTGATTAATGTAGATGATTTAAAAAGGGATCAATACATATAAAAGCTTGAGTAAAACCCTTGTGTTTACTGTTAACATAGATATATGGTTGAATGTGGTCCCATATGTGTATGTTCTTGTGTCAAATATTGCGTTTGCCAGATTAAACCCTTGAAGCGTCTCAAAAGGTTCCAACTGGATTCATGATCAGAAATTTGCGATGAATAAATCGCACACTTGTGAAAGCGTATGAAAGTGAGCGTTTTGAAGGACTATATATACAGCTGTATGTATATGTACGGACCAAATAAGATATAACCATTTCGTGACTGCACAATTACAGACAATATTGTTTACATTTGACCTTCCACCAACATAAACAAGGAATGTTGTGCATAATCTTTGCTTTGCCCTTTATGTAAGAGTCGTTCTATGATACTTTTCAAGTAATGGTTAGATCCGGTGTTTAAGATGGACGGACACAATGACAGACATACTGACGTAAATAATTTATAAAATTGTTTACAGTGAACCCTGTGGGGATCTAATAATGGTTAGCCCTTTTCAACACACAGTTAATCTGCAGCCAACGACATTTATTACATATTGAAACTCACTATATTTTTAAGTACTTGTATAATAATTGAGTAGAGTTGAAAACAGTGTGAAAGTTATGAGCAATGTCTTTTTTGGTGTTTTCAAACGTCGTTTGCTGCAGATGACTCAGATGCATAAATTGCGTCTGCATGTGGGAAATAAAACAAAAACAGCTTCATATATTTAACAGGGTGCGTTTTGCGGCCTTATGATCGGCCTCGCTGTGGGTATGACCCGATTTATCTGGGAATATATATATTCGGTGCCTCCCTGTGGCGAGTCCGAGAACGACCAGAGACCTGCCATCATCAAAGGTGTTCACTACCTACATTTTGGGTTAATACTGTTCGGTATCTGTGTGGTGGTCACCGCCGTCGTGTCGCTTCTCACTAAACCTATTGATGACATACATGTAAGTATAGTGGACCGTGTCTAGCGTAGTCTGGTATCCGGTGTACAAGTATATTTAAACATGTAAGTATAGTAGACATTGTCTAGCGTGGTCTGGTACCCGGTGTACGAGTTATTCGTACATTTAAGTAAAGTGGACCGTGTCAAGCGTAGTCTGGTACCCGGTGTACGAGTATATTCATACATGTAAGTATAGTAGACCGTGTCTAGCGTGGTCTGGTACGCGGTCTACGACTATAGTAATACATGTAAGTAAAGTGTATCGTGTCTAGCACGGTCTGGTACCCGGTGTACTAGTTTATTCATACATCTGACCTGACTTGATTGGTGACCTTTCCTTTATATATCGCTATCGCATATAGCAAATTGATAACTCGATGAGTGTCTGTCCTGGTTAGCCTGCGCCGCATGCATCCACAATGTTGTTTTTCTTGCGAGACGGCTCATTTGATGGCTGAAAGTGGACAGGCCAAACCGGTTTGATCTACACAAATATTAGCACCTTAGCTTTTGAGTTTTACACAATGACCTAAAGGCCTGCCTTTATTGGGTATAACTGACCCTCATATATCGTCAATATAGACGTCTCTTAAAATTAAAATATCTCTATCAAAACGTACCGCTCATATATCTCTGCAAGACGGCTTGTCATAGATTTATTCCTGTTTCAGTTACATCGACTCACATTCTGGAGTCGATATAGTGTATCCGAAAGGGTGGATATCGATACAGACGCTCCGATCGGAAAGGAAGATACTGGTATATCAATGTTTGGTACTAATGGTAAGTTATGTTATTTACGTTCCTGTTTCGTTTTTGGCAGAGCTTCAGACAAACCGACCGTACGGATATGTTATGGATCCTGTTCAATCAAGGAACATGTGTATTAAATTAGTTTGGAATCTGACAAGCGGAGTCAGGGAAGAAGTCGTTTACAGTATAGGCATTGTTCTCCTTTCTTGCTGACGCACCAAATAAACCTATCAATTAGACTTAAACAAAAACATGAAGAGGGTCTATGAATGAAGTTTTAAAATGGTGTAATTTTGCCTCTTTTCTGATTCCGCCTGATTGCTGAGTTTATCAACCAATACATATGATTACATTTGTAGAGAGTCATCCAGTGAACATTTCTAGCACATTATATTGGTATCAGACGAGCGATATTAGAGGAGAGTATTTTTAAAACTTTGGCATATTTCTCCCTTTCTGGTGCCGCGGCGTGTTCTCCGTCGAAAATAAATGGACTGAGCAATTACTTCTTTTTCCACATTATTTTCAAAAGTCATCCGCTGCAGAGGCGACTATCTTTCTGAATATTTCAGAATAGAACAAAAAAAAGTGTGGCAAAAGGAAGTATTGTTTTTATGCGCAATGTTTTCAAAACTCCAATGTTTTCAAAAGTTATCTACTGAAAATTCAACTGCAAGTAGAAACGTATGATATTGAAATATTACAAACAAATCTACTTTGTCAGAAGAGATAGATGTTGCTCAACTATTTCTACTACTAGAGGGAAGAAAGGGCTACACTTTAGAAAGGATAATTCGTTCATGCAGTGTTAGTACAAACTTGAGTTAATGGCGTAGTAATATCCTAATACTTTATTAAACTGTATATTGTGTTTACACATTCAGAGACTTGTTATGTTTTTTGGTTCCCTTGAATAAGTGGATTTGTTTTTGGTAATTTGACTTCTGCTTATGTATGCATCCGTAAATCAGTTAAGAATTGTTTGCACTATTTTTGTGGCATATCAATTTTTGGTAGAAATGGTGTTTTCATCTATTTACATCACCTGACTTCAAAAGTTTACATGTTACTGTGGAAGCCTTGCTATGCACTTCTACCAAAAACGGAGCGTTAAAATCCAATAAAACAAACTCCACAATTTATTTGCTGTCGTCATTCCAATCTTCGTTATAATTATGTTGTTATTGTTTTATGTGTACAGAAGACTATGAGACGTTGCCGTGGTACAAGAAAGCGGGTCAGTGGATTTGTGGCATAGAGAAACTTAACGATCAACCCGAACTGACGCCCGAACAACAAAAAGCCCTGGAGCGGAAACAAAACTCTATCCACGAGACGAAAACCTGGAAGACATTGCTAAACGTTAATGCAGTGGTGCTGATGACACTGGCAATATTTGTATGGGGATTATATGCGTAAAAAGAATGAACTCTGGGGAAAGACAACCTCGGGGTATAACACTTGCAATATTTGTATGGGGATAATATGCGTAAAAAGAATGAACTCTCGGAAAAACAATATCTCGGGGTATAACACTTGCAATATTTGTATGGGGATTATATGCGTAAAAAGAATGAACTCTGGGGAAAACAACCTTGGGGTATAACACTGGCAATATTTGTATGGGGATTATATGCATAAAAAGAATGTACTCTGGGGGAAACAACCTCGGAGTATAACACTGGCAATATTTTAATGGGGATTATATGCGTAAAATAAAAGAACTCTGGGGAAAACAACCTCGGGTTAATTGTAACCAATGTATTAGCAACAGAATGTCTCAGCAAAATTAATTCCCATTAAAATCAGACGTATCACGTTTTAAAATGATATACGCTATTATGATATGACCACTGGGGGTCTAAAACTAAATAAATATATAATTTAACACTAAATTGTCAAGCGTTCGGCCTGACGGCCTTTTTCAGGAAACTTTAAATTTGATAACTCCAAAAACATGTATGGTTCTACTATATATATGATTCAGTCCAGGTCGAAATAAGTCATGTTCAATTGTGATGTTATAAACAAAAAGATACAGATGTGATCATAACTCCAATTTAGAATCCATTACAAATGAAATATTTGTTTCCTTTATAAAATATCCAAAGTTTGGATATTAAATTCAACTACATATAGAATACACTTAATCGACATTGACGCTATGTCGTCACTAATACATGCTTTGTCGTGGACTGACTCATATAAAAATCGTGTTATATTTATCATGCGATTTCATCGGAAGGAATAATGGGAACCTGCTTATAAATATTAAAAATGTAAAGGGTCAATTTGAGACGAACTTTGTTGCGGTGTCGTCAGATATAATGTACTAAGCGAAGTTTTTTGTCTGATTTTAATAAGATTGGTCTGAACCCTTATTGTTTGTCTACATAGAATATTGTTATTGGACCGTTATGATGAAACACTCGTTAATGTATCATAGTTAAACTTGTCCTAGAATATAGGAGAAGAAACTGAAACATAATTACTGATTGACTCAAGTCACGTGACTTACTGTTGGGTCTACACTGTCAGACGATACACTTAAGTATTATTCAGCACATTTGTCGAAGTAAGTGGACGGTAGAGACGGCTGCTGAGATTGTACACATACTGGCCAGTGTCTTCATTGTACACAGAATCATTAACACCCAACATCGGTATTCGTGGCTCATATATATATACATGTATATAATATAAGAGAGATAAACATGTATCTCAAAGTAAGAGAGAAACATGTATCTCAAAGTAAGAGAGATAAATATGTATCTCAATGTAAGAGAGAAACATGTATCTCAAAGTAAGAGAGATAATCATGTATCTCAAAGTAAGAGAGATAAATATGTATCTCAAGGTAAGAGAGAAACATGTATCTCAAAGTAAGATAGATGAACATGTATCTCAAAGTAAGAGAGATAAGCATGTATCTCAAAGTAAGAGATGTAAACATTTATCTCATGGTAAGAGAGAAACATGTATCTCAAAGTAAGAGAGATACCATGTATCTCAAGTAAGAAAGATAAACATGTATCTAAAAGTAAGAGTGAATTATATAAACAGTAAAATGGAAAGTCACATGACACATTTGTTTGATCAGTTATAAAAATTAAATCTGGAAAATTGTTTTGGTTTAAAGCAACAGAGTTCTCCCCCATCACAGAAAACTAGTAGGAGAGGATCGAATCGACATTGACTATGACATATTCATGAGCGTATGGTTTCGTGTGATAGCGCACTTAGGATTGCTTGAGCAGTATTAACCAGGATACAACGCTTAACAATATACAGCAAATCTGTAGCAGACGACTTTAAAAACTTAGAGGCTAAATTATGGACAATCTTTTTATATTAAAGAGTTGAAAGCATTGTGTAAAAACTAAAATGGAGCAAATTACTGAAAACATCCAGTAAAATATATCAACATTCTCTACACATTACTGAAAACATCCAGTAAAATATATCAACATTCTCTACACATTTAGTGTAAACAGGAGCACAATTCTAAAACACCGAGGAAAAAATAGTGACAATCTATATACATTTAATAATTGAAAACAGTGTGCTAAAAGGGAGAACTTTGCTGGAACCATCCAGTAAAATAAATACACAATCTCTACACAGTTACTATCAAAACATCGAGGAAAAGATAGTGACAAACTATATACATTTAATAATTGAAAACATTGTGCAAACGGGAGCGAATTGCCCATAATTAAATCTATGTGTATGGTGGATGGGTTAATCTTGAAATCGGTGGTTTCTTTTAATGACAGCAACACACTTCTCTCCCTTCTCATAGCATAATCCAAGAAATGACGAGATGCAGACTTCTCGCATATCAAAATCGAAGCATTTCATTTTCACGAGATTGAAGAAGATCTTCCCAATCATCTTCGAGGTGGGAGAATTCACTCGTAAAAGACAGTTATAGAAATCCATGTCGCAAGCGCAGTGGCTGATGGGAACGATGCCCGGATTGGGGTACGAATATCGTGTCTGGAACGCCTTTATGATTGGTTTACACAGGTCATGTGACCTACAGCAGTCGTCCGTCTCGGAGTGTTCGCCTGCAATAATAATTATAAGTGTGCACCCTTAACCCACTTCTATAATGTGACATTCGATAATCCCTTTTCTACTTACAGACACTTTCTGACGCCAATGCAGCAGACGAACTTTAAAATCGAATGGCTCAATTTGAGCAATTTCTCCTTTTGCCACAATGTTTTCAACGTTATGCAATAGGAGTGATATCATTTAAAGAGTTTCAATTTTTTGCTAAATATTTTCAAAGTCGTCTGATTAAGATTTGTTTGTGTTTGGGATAGGATTAAAAGCAGCGCAGGAGAGTGTTCAGAGAACAGGATAGCGATAAGAGGGGTACGGTTATTGAGCCGCGATGAATAGAGCCATTTAACAAACACATCGGCACGGTCAAAGTTTAGTTTTTGAACTGTCTAACCCTTCCAACAGTACAACACATCTGCAGCAGACGACTTTGAAACCATACCCCCAACAAGTGAAAACTCCCTTTGAATGAAAGTAAAATGATTGAATAGAGTTGAAAACTTGATGACAAAAGGAAAAATTATTCGTTTTTAGCAATTTCTCCTTTTGTCCCGATGTTTTCAAAATTCGTCTGCAGCATAGGAGTCAAAAAGGGTCTAAATGTGGGAAAGGCTTAACGATACTTAGATGTCATCATATTTGATGAAATACGCCGATCCTCGTTAACTCTGACTGTCAATCCGGGGTTTGTGAGTTCGATCTCGAGCTCGGCCAACTTTCTTTCCGACGTGTGACAAAAAGTCATTGTGACAATTAAGCGTTATTCGTCTTCCACTAATGGGTTAACAGTCAGTTGGGAAAAGAAGTCAGTTAGAAAATGCGATGTGTTGTTAACTGGTGTGAGAAAGTTAGGAAACACACAAGTAGGTAAACAGGCCGCCGTGATATGACTGAATCTTTGTAGAAAACTTCGTTTAACCACAATCAATGATTCAATTTGTTGAAATACACACTCGGACACTTACATGTCACCATGTGTTTGTACCCAAACCCTACTGTAGACAGTGAGAAGTTGCCTAATATAAGCCCAAAGGTGGCTTCATGTGTTCACGTTAATGACATTTGGTGTAAAAATACAATAAAATAATCACAAGACCATTATGATATATTTTATAGATCACCGATCCATAGAGTGCGTAGGCAGGACGCGTAAGCTATCGCCTTTACGGGTCCGGGGGCCCGTTTTACTAACAATTCGTAAGTTTTACGTAAATCGCTACGTAAATTTTAAGTTACGCAAGAAATAAAAAATGCGTAAGTGAATTTTATCAAAAGTTCGTAAGTTAATTTTTAGTCCGTAACGTAAAAACTTCGTAACCCTCCATTGGAGGTAAAATTACGAAAATTCTTGAGTTACGTAAGCGTAAGTCCGTTAGTAAAACGGGCCCCAGCTGTTATGGTTTCGGGGGAAATCGCAGTTTCCCGATTTCCCTCTTGTTGCATGTGCAGTGTAACATTTGTTCTAGACATACGACATAATACTACATAGACATAATAATACGTATTATTATGTCTATGTTCTAGACAACTGCCAGCCCGGAAACTCCCCCGATCCATAGAATGCGTAAACATGATTCGCTTTAGTTGCGTTTAATATTCAGTATGCATTGAACATGTTTTACATAAAAATGTTATATACATTTCATACTATAGAATACCCTTGCAATTAGGTCAGGATCCGTTTAATGTTGTTGAGTAATATCTCACCAAGTTTTCCAAACGTGTCATCCGCAATATTACCAAATCCGCACCACAGAGTTCCGGGAAATATACCCTTCGTCAGCGTCTCTATTGACCAGGTCTCAGATGCCTTCTTGTGGTTCTCTTCTTCGTTGTTATCATCTGGACTAAATAAATAATCAAGGTTTAACGTAAGGAGGTATATGTCCGTACATAGATTTACATAAACAGTATAGAATGTGAACATCAGAGTAGCAATTCGATGTAACCCTAAGTTTCACGATTTCAACATATCTCAAAATAGCTGATCATGACTAAATTAAGTATATATAATTGGATTTAACTTTTTCAGATTCAAAATTTTTCATTTAAGTTAACAAAATATTCCGAAACTTTTATTAGTTTAAAGAGTTACCTAATTGCTAACATAGAAGTGTATATTTTAGGAAATTCGGCGCTGAAATTTGTTAACCATAACAGCTACATGTTTACGCAGTCCAGGAGAGTCTGAACTGATAACATATTTGTTGAAATACATATATGTATGTTACACTATATTCACACTTTCAAAAACTTAATACATTATTAGTACAAAGGTCTTCGAATTCCGATTAGTGATCTGAAGCGTGTAGTATGGCTTAATGAATATCTTCTTTCCTCTTTTGGATTTCCTCTTAATAGCGTTTAGTGTACAATGTTTATGCATTTACCGATGAAGGCATAATGCCTAAATGTATTGTAGACCTATTATATAAAAAATATATGTGCGATTATTTGCTTTAATTAATGGATATCTAAATGATTGAGCTCATACCAATACGTAATAATCTATATTGCAGCAGTACAGTCTAGATATAAAAAATATATTTACGTGTATAGTCATAATGTAAAGAATTGAATTATTTCCTTTGCGTATGTATAGTTACTTTAATCTTACTGTTTTGGCAAGGCAATCTGGTTTATTCATACCATGTTGTAGATATGTATGTATGTGGGTAAGAGTAACAAAATTGAAAAGGGAATAAAAGAAATGCAGAGAAATAAATGTGTACCTATTCACTACTTCCAGCAGATATGACATGAGACTGTTCGAAAGTATCGAGTTTTGAATGATTTCTGCTTTACCATTTGTCATTTCACACTCCTGTATATCAGTATCAATGGTCTCACATGACTCTTGTAACAGTCTTGATGTCATCATATCGACATCGGTGTATTTCAATCTGGACATGTCATCCGCCATTTTGTTTGAATTCCGCCTTTTAGCGCAGGCTTTTGATCGTTCTGTCTTTGACAATTCCGATTCCGTTTCTAAATCGGTTTCTTTTTCGCATCTTTTCACTATTTGGTTGATTGCAGACGGCTTGTGTGGCAAACGCGTCTGCACTTGAACTCTAAACTGTACACCATCTCGCTGCAAACGATACAGTGATATTCCGGCGGGACACTCAACGTCTTCGAACTGTTCTTGCAGCTTGGTAACCAGGAGTGCTTCTATGCTTCCAGAAAATTTGAAATAGCAATTATATGACACGAATAGGAAAGCAAATAACACTAAAATAAACTTTGCGTCCATTTCCTACCTCACAGACGTCCATTTTATAGTGTTACAGGAAGTGACGTCATTCTACAAAGCGCGCGATTATTCATGCGCTTTTAATATGAAACTCACTAAAGAAACCGTCTGCAAAATGGGCCTACAAAAACAAAAAGACAAAATATGTCATCACAAATTCGCCTCGATAGACAAGGCAGAAGGCAGATTTTCATTGAGGATTACAAATAAATCAAGGTAGAAGCATTCAGAAAGCTGAATATGATAAGTGATATGCATACAAATGTTCATGGGTTCCATACACCCATTCCCATTCAAACAAATAAGCAGAAGATATCATGTTTGGATGGCGTATTACGCCGTTTTCAACAGTATTTCTGTCACAACACGGCGCTTCTTTGGTAAATTACCCGTGCTACTGTCAGAATCATCCAGAACTCAACACACCAGTCATAATGCCATCACCGCAACATTGAGCTGAACGGTTGGAAGTAGCTGCTACCATTTTAAAGTTTACGGTGTTAGCCGACCGGGGTTCGAACTTGTGCGTCCCGCTCCCGAGACAGACGCTCTAACAACGATTTCAATATACATTAACACATTTGAAAACATCAGGCCAAACGTCTGATCATTTTTGATGGAGATTCAGATGGTGTCTGATGCAGATGCGTCCAAATGTGCCTAAATGTGAGAAAGTGTCAATTTAACGCCAAAACGTATGATTATCCCGGTCGATTGTCGTGTTTCATATACACAATTGTAATGCTTCTTTGTGAAGATTGATCCGACGCTGCCCATAGCAATTCAGTATATTTTCAAAAAAATTAAGTGTAAAGGTTAACTGTTTCCCATATACAATACACCTGTAGAAGACGACTTTGAAAACATCTTGACAAAAACACAGAATATCTCTATAAATGAATGTATCATTATTGAAAAAGTTGAAAACGCTGTGACATACAATCACTTTCTCCTTTTGTCAAGATGTTTATAAAAACGTCGTCTCCTGCAAAAGGCGTCCGAAAGCGTCTAGATTTGGGAAAGGGTAAAACTACAACTGATTAAATTTCGGAGATAAAAATTACAATAACGATGTCATTGGTCAGTCTATGGGAACAAACATATGCACCCAATGATAAAACCAACATCATGAACACTGCGGAATGTATCGACACAGGTCATCCTGAACAATCCGCGAAGGCTAATCTAGGCCGACACTTTCCGTCTCAGGGGGATAGAGGTAACGTGGAATGATTCCTGAAACATACAGTGTAGTTAAGATCATTTTTGTTCTACCCACAACGTCAACCTATCATGTGGTTTCACGGGAAAACCATTAATCTGGACTCTGCGTAAAGTATAT
>JAUELF010294011.1:0-18789 GCA_031471495.1 Clinocardium nuttallii | reverse complement strand
CCGGTATGGCAGTTGTCTTTATCCCACCGCTGACACCAATGTAACGTGCCGGGCTAAAGACGCAGAAGATCCCTTCAACGAAAAGTATACTCCACCCTGAAGGGGTCCACTTCTCTTATATATGTAACCCTAGACTACGTACATCACTTCGAAACGGTGATGCTAATTTGCATATCCGACCGTTTTCGTTACACCATTACCACAAACAAACGTTCAATCAATTGAGAAAGTGGAAGTACAGATGTCAAGATAAGGTGGGGTTTGCAGCTCTTTTCTTCACACTATCTCTCTTATTATCTAACCATGTCATTGAGACAATTCTTTTGAGTACCCATAACATAGGGTAAGTGGATAAAATAAGGATTTTAGAACAAGCAAAACGTTCCTTATCTAGAGCCACTTGAGCTTTACTTTCTCATGTAGGCACCCTTCAACATGACATTGCCTCTTCTTTTAAGATGGCCTGTTGCTCGGTTTGTAGCACCACATACTGGCATTACAAGGGTTGATAGTTAAAACCCAAACTTGACCAACATTCTTTCCAGCATCTTCCACCAATGGCCTAAGAGGGTCATAAGAGGGTATATGTTTAAACTTGCTATTATACTTGAACAGCTTGGAAATACCTGTGTGGAGTACTGGTGTGAGAAAGCCAAGAAATGCACAGGTAGGCAAATTGGCTAAATCATATGACGAAAAGTTGAAAACAGCATTTAACCCTAATCAATAAATCTGCGTTTGGAAGGTGCTACCAGGTTGCCTGTTTTTTTCTCTTGTTAGAGTTTACTGTGATGCCACCATTCATTTGGCTGGTATGACAAATGAACCGTCTCGTGAGAAAACCAACATTGCGAACTCTGCGTAAAGTGTCGACCCTGGTCCGCCTAAGCATACAGCGCAGGCTAACCCGGACAGACACGTTTTACCTCCTGTGGATTTTCTGTTTCAGGAATCACTACTCTATACCTTTTCCCCCCTGAGACAGAATGCTTCGGCCCGGATCAGTCTGCTCGGACAGTGCAGGCTGACTTGGTCGATACATTTTGCAGATGCCATAATGTTGGGTTTCTCGCGGGATGGCTCATATATGTTTTGGGGTCAATATTAGCAAAATAAGACAAGATTCTTTGTAATATGTTCCAGTTTGGAAGGTTTTTTTGCCGGGATTGTATGATGAGAGCGCATGTTAGAATCCTGGCATTGGTTTATGCAAGTTAATAGAGAAATTGCTAATCTTGAGCAATTTCTCCTTTTACAACAATATTTTCAAAATACGTCTGCTGTAAGGGTGTCGGAAAGCGTCTACATGTGGGAAAGGGTTAAAGGATTGTTGAAAATAAAAAGAAGTCAAAAGGACAATGGAAACAATTGTAAGGATTTAATGAAAGAAAATCTTTGGAGAAAAGTTTATCACAGATAAAAACAAAATTGTTCGACGAAACATGTGTCACCTACCAGAAAGTCAGTAAAAACAATTTGGCACAAATATTCATTGGGTGACCTTCTACCAAGATTGTTGAAATTATTCCGCTCTGATGAAAAACATGGCCAGCATGGTGTGTTCTCCTTATATGTAATATACGAGGGGCATTTGATAAGTAGTGGCAACGATCCAATATTGTATCGATTTTCACGTGCATCCACTAGCGTAGCATACCGATGGAAAGAGTATTGATTTTTCCGTTCACCTGGCAAAAAATTACACGTGAATCACGTGCAAATGAACTTTTAAATGAAGTTTGAAATAGCGTGGTCCATTATAGTGGCTATAAAAATGGCTGAAGCTAATAGCGATTTTCGCGAGGAGCAAAGGGCGTATTCCAAAATATGTGGATTGCTTGGCTTGAGCGCTTTAGATATTCAATCTGATTTAGTCAAGGTATATGGAGAAAGTGTTCTTCCATATCGCACAGTTGCCCGGTGGGTTTCTCTCTTTAAAGATGGCAGATCTAACATTAAAGATGAGGCCCGGGTAGGGCGCCCAGAATCTGCAGTGTCTGACAAAGACATCTGCACTGTAAAAGATATAATAGAAACATATGCCAGATGTACTGTTGAACAGATCTGGGAGATATCTGGTCTCAATTTGTCACGGGTTTTCTTGATTTTAAAGGAAAAGTTAAACCTACACAAGGTTTGTGCGCGCTGGATACCGCACTTGCTCACCCCTGAGCAGAAGAGGGAGCGGGTAGAGAAAGCTTCGGCTCTTCTCACTTTGTTTAGAAATAAAGACCCCAGGCGCCTCAAAGAAATTGTAACAGGTGATGAAACATGGTTGTACTTTTTTGAGCCTGCCACTAAAGAAAATAACAAAATGTGGATAGGTGAAAATAATCAACGGCCTGTAATTGCACGGCGAAGTAGAAGTGTCAGGCGCGTTATGTATGCCCTGTTTTTCGATTCCGATGGAATTATGGCCCAAACCCCAGTTCCTGAACGTAGAAGTGTTACAGGTATATTATACAAAGAAAATATACTAGGGAGTAGGGGTTTGAATAACCCGCCGCTGTGGCCATTACTTATCAAATGCCCCTCCTATATACATGAAAATTAAATAAAAATGTGATCAATCTCTATAAATGAAAATACTTACTCTTTAAATATATTGTGACAAAATGATACATTTAGCACATTGAGCTTGTTTAAATAGTTCACATTTCTTAATCAAATCATGGTCATCCAAGCCTGACCGCTTCACATGTCAAAACGTGTTTCTCCTTTTGCAATAACGTGTATTTCTGCAGTTGTTTGAACTTTCGTCGGTGTGTGAAAATGGATTCAATAAATACTATAAATGCTTAACTCACACAATTCAAGAGACACATTTCGATTAAAAAATAATATATATAATATATGGTATAGATATTGTGCATTGTGTATGTTGTGATATATCCTCCGTGATTCAGTGCCCCAACGATTCCCATCGGCCTCCGATCGTTATTGTTATCCGCTGTATAAAGTGTTTATATCAAAAGGTCTCTGTATCCAGAAAAGGCTCATTTATACAGATATAATCACTTACTATAAGTGATATACATGTACTGCCCGCCTACATGTACAATAAACTATGGTCAATATTAATATGCACTACGCGCTCGGAAAATCATTAATAACACAAGCGAAATGGATGTTCATTCAAAGCAGCCTGCACACCAGTTAAAACAATACTATTGAAGAGTCAGGTTCAGATGAAATTAAATGTAGAAGTCGTACAACGTCTACATTTAAGGGACATATTATCAATGGAGGATGTTCTTGCAGTACTTCTTAATGACAAAGAGCAGAAATCCAACATGACCGAATGTTGAAGGTGCATGATTCAAGACTTGGCGTCCTGGGTTTTTGCATGCAGCAAAAACGGTTGGGTACACATAAGCACATTTTCCAAAAAAATGTATTTGAAAGTAACAGCTGAAAAAACATTTAATGTTTGTTCGCCTCGATAAAATATAAAACACACTGTTGCAAATGATTACCTCATACAGATATAAGATAAAAAATCCCTTCTTATTCTGAGGCATCTCAAAGCTGTCAATTAATTCATTTTCCTTCATCTGTAAAAAACAAAAGTGTTAAAAGTGTTAAAACCATAAGCATTAAAACATACATGTTATTACCATTAATGAATTGTGCAAAAGTTGATACAATGTTACTTTCACGTTTATCATCAATGGTAAACTACTTTGAACACCAGGAACACGACGTTCCTAAATTGTTAACCTGAGTATCGGTATACCTAAATGTGTTCATGTGCCTTGTCCCGTTGTGGCCCTGAATTTCTACACGCTAGATAAATTTGAACAATATTGACATTATATATATTCAAATCAGGCCATTTGGATTCTTTTTCTTATAGCTTAAACTTGATACGATTATGAACAAAAGAAGCAACGTCAACATGCGGGATGTTTCGCAACATAGGCATTTGAACACTCTTCGTAGTGGCTAACGAAAGGAACATATAGGCATGTGAACACCCAGGTAGAGGCTAACCAAAGGAACATATATGCCAAGCAGGGCATCATTTTTCGACAAGGAGGTTTTTAAAGTATTTACTATAAACACAATAAGAAAACGAACCATGCAACCTCATTGCATTGTTTTATAACGGTTCGAAACGATCTGAACTATTACAGTTGGTAGGTACATTTGTGTCAAATTATTATCAAATCAGACATGTACTTTTGGAAGAGAAGATTTTTAAAGTTTCCAATATGAAACATATTGTTAGCTGTTGTGAAATATTTATGAAATATACCGTGCCTATTTGAACAAATTTGAAAGAAGATCACCCAATAATCATTCTATCCAATTACATTTCTTTTAAAAAGATTTGTTTTTATAAAGACAAGAGGGCCAATATGGCCCTATATCGATCACCTGAATAGTTGTTATAATGTTTATCTATACAAGTCTATGTAAAACAGATTGCTCCCCAAGGTGGGGCCATTTTTTACCCCAGGGCTATGATACCAAATATCAAAAGGCTGGACATTCTACCTCCAGACAAAAAAGTATTTAAAGTGTTTCCCTATACGAGTCTATGTAAAACAAGTGACCCGGTGTAGGGGTAATTTCTGAGCCCATGGCTATCATTTGAACAGGTCCACTAGATGAAGCTACATACCAAATATCAAAGGCATGGGCCTTCTACTTTTAGACAATAATATTTTTAAAGAAATCCCCATACGAGTCTATGTAAAACAAGTGACCACAAGGGAGGGCCAGTTATAACCCCAGGGCTATAATTTGAACAATCTTAGTACAGGTTGACTAGATGAAGCTATATACCAATTAACACGTCTTTAGCCTTCTACATTTAGACTGTTACCTATACGAGTCTAGGAAAACAAGTGACACCCGGGCTACAATTTGAACAATGTTGGTAAAGGTCCACTAGATAAAGCTGCACACCAAATATCAAAGGCCTGGGCCTTCTAATTTAAGACAAGAATATTTTGAATTTGTTTTCGCTTCATAAGTCTATGTTAAACAAGTGACACCGAGGGAGGTTTTTTTAACTCTAGGGCTAGACTTTGGTAGATGTCCACTAAATGAAGCTACATACCAAACATCAAATGCCTTGGCCTTCTACTTTTATACAAGAAGATTTTTACTTTGTTTCCCTATACGAGTTTTTGTAAACATGTGACAGCCGGGGAAGTGTAATCTTTGACATCAGGGCTATAAGTAGAACAATCTTGGTAGAGGTCCACTAGATGAAGCTACATACAAACTTTCAAATGCCTGGAACTTCTACTTTTAGTCAAGAATATTTTTAAAGTCTTTTCCCCTATACGAGTCTATGTAAAACAAGTGACCCCCGGCGAGAGGCTATACTTTGAACAATCTTAGTAGAGGTCCAATAGATTATGCTACTTACAAAATAGCAAAGGCCTGGGCCTTCTACTTTCAGAAAAGAAGATATTATAAGCTTTGGTTAATTTTTCCCCTTTGTTGCCATGGCAACCAGAGTTCCTAATGGAATTTAAATCATTGAACACTTTTAAAAGAAGGCCACTAAAGGAACATTCCTGAAGAGTTTGGTTGAAATTGGTCGAGTGGTTAAGGAGGAGGTGATGTCTAAAGCTAAAAGTTAACGACGAACGACGGACGACAGACGACGGAAGTGGATAAAGAGTGATCAGAATAGCTTACCTTGAGCCTTTACCTCAGGTTATCTTAAAAGGTGATGGTCGAAGGCGACGAGGCGATGGACATAAGGTTATATATATGCAATACACCGTACATAATTGAACGCATTTGAAAGAGAAACACCAAAGAAAATTTCCCTGTCAATTCTTATTAAAATTTAAACATTTGACTTACGAGGATTTTTCATTTAAAGAAAGAGCTCTTGGCGGAAGGAGAGCGAGACGACGGAAAAAAGTACATGCATGGCAATAGCTAACCATACGCACGATGTGCTTATTTGGCCTAAAAGATTAGTAGCGAGTCAAGGTTGAAAATCAAAGGCCCATAGTCTAGATATTATATAGTAATTTAAACAAAATGAAATGTACAAGTGCCTTCATATATGACATTCAAGTTTGGTAAGGGGATACCTATTGGTATTTATCTGAGTGATACTAAGTGACCAGCATTTGATCAATTGATATGTCTTTGCTGATAGTTAATAAGGGAACGTTTGTGCCAACTTATGTTCAAATCAGTTCCGTACTTTTAATAAATAAGATGTCAAAAAGATTCACCTTCTCAAGAAAAGAAGTCGTGCCGCTTGGTGGCATGGTTTTTCTATTGAACTAGATATTTCCAACAATCTTTAAAGAGGATCATCCACTAGAGAATGATGACGTTAGCTGGATAGAAAGTGTCAAAACAGATCACCTAGCATTTAGTGACAAGGTGAGCTGAAGAAAAAATCACTTAAACCTATACTTTATTAAATGCTCTACGATTTTGAGATATTTTATAGAGAAGACTTTCAAAATATAGTATTGGTAAACAAGTAAGTGTAAAGTATTATTACGTCGTTCTTGGCAAATCGGTCAAATTGTGTTTGCATGTGTGAACATATTACAAACTTCAAATCATTGTTACCTTGAATTTCAAAACAGCTACTAGCATGTATAATACGGATTGGTTTAAGAAGATTTATGTTCTAACCTCTTCAAGATCTGCTTGCACCACCTGCATTCCCGTTTCCAATCCAACATCTATAATTGACATACCATGATGCCTGTCATTCAGAGAACTGAAACAAACAAACTATATCTCTAGAAAATTATACTTTATGTTCGCTTTTCCGCTTTCAACATTAATTCGATGAGACCAGGAGATCAGAACATTTATCTTTTTGTATTTTTATGCCGTTTTCAACATGATTTCTGTTATATCACGGCGACTGTTTACTTATTTATACATTCCGTCCCATTCCGCTCATAAATCGTTCGCTCATTCATAACATTGTGTTCCGCTCAGATTGAGGCATTCACATGATTGGATATTTTCGTTCACACTGATTGTTTCGTTCAGAACGCAAAACTCTGTAACCCTAATCCTCCGCTCATAAAGCGTTCCAACTTCGTTCCATTCACGCTCACGATCTAATCACGTTTCGCTCAGATTCTCAATTTCAGGATGTTCTGTAAGGACATTTTGAAATTGATAAATTTACCGTTCACGCTCCGCTCCGTTCCGCTCCGTTCCGCTCCACTCACGTTCCATTCCGCTCATAAAGCGTTCACTCATTCATAACATTGTGACTGAGTTTTCCCGTTCCGCTCAGATCGAACGAAGCATTCATGTGATTGGACTTTTTAGGTATTTATGGTTGTTTCGTTCAGAGCGCAAAATTCTGTTCCGCTCATAAAGCGTTCCAACTTTGACCCAATTACGCTTCCGATCCAATAACGTTCCGCTCAGATTGTCAATTTCATGATTTTCTTAACTGCAATTCCTAAATAAACAAGCAGCCATGATCGATGCGACTGATCCCGTATCCCCAACGCTAACTAATCAGCGAAGGCGAATTTCTCAGAAACCTCTTAATGATACATGGATGCTCAACCAGTAAACGATTAGGACATATACATTCTTAAGCGTACCACAACGGAATCAAGCGGTTATTGTACCAGGTACACTATATCAAAGCATTTCTTTATAAAACAGTTGTTTTCATACATTTGCCTAAATGGCTTCAAATTTCGTCTGCAGCACATTTTATGTATGCGACAAGCTGTTAATGAGTTTGTGTACATCATAATCAATGATATATACACTATTGTATTTATGCGACAAACTGTTAATGAGTTTGTGTACATCATAATCAATGATGTATACACTATTATATTTATGGTACAAACTGTTATTGAGTTTGTGTACATCATACTCAATGATGTATACACTATTTTAATTATGCGACTAACTGTTAATGAGTTCGTGTACATCAAAATAAATGATATATACACTATTTTATTTATGCGACAAACTCTTAATGAGTTTGTGTACATCACAATCAATGATGTATACACTATTATATTTATGGTACAAACTGTCATTGAGTTTGTGTACATCATAATAAATGATGTATACACTATTTTATTTATGCGACACACTGTTAATGAGTTTGTGTACATCATAGTCAATGATATATACACTATTTTATTTATGCGACAAACTATTAATGAATTTGTGTACATCATAATCAATGACATATACAATATGTTATTCACCTGTATAACTATGATGTTTTAAATTGATTGTACATGTACATACACATAATCCATAAAACCAACGTGATGCTAGTGTATTCTGATTTCATCTTTGCGATCGAGGAAATACAAGTTAAAACTGTAAACAAACATTTGAGTACGAACAAAAATAGGATGAGAAAGAAGAATAATAACGCTTTTGTTTGGCAAATATTTAAATGAGCGGTGCTCTAGTGAAATTAACATAAGTGTATTTGGTACTCATGTGGCATAATACCTGCCTATATCCATGCACAAGGAAAACACTATATGGATAGACTGCTAAGCTTCATGTAAGCGATAGTCTTCGCGGCGTCACTATAAACATGCTGTACTGACCTGACACTAAATATAACACAGTATTGCTTCTTTTTGTCAGGTTTGTTGTCATTAGCATTACGTTTCCAACGGTTTATCTGCTCGAAGAACGCGATGTTGTCATCATGCTCTTCATTATCATCCTCACATAGACCGCAGACATCACATTTCCTGGAGGAAGACAATAAACAATTCGAAGTAAGACAGAGTCACTTTAATTGTCATAAGTCAAAACAGTTTGGTTCATGTGTCTTTCAAACTTAAGAGTTTAAGGGTAACACATTGAAAATGCTGCAAGCCACGGTGTGTGGTATACATTTGCGCTGACGGCACTTTGATTCGGTATCATTTCTGATAGAGAAGATCACCGTTGTAAAAATGCAAAATGTCAGCTGCAAGTTATTACACATCATTATTTTAATTGCCATGCAAATGGTAATTACTACTACACAACATATCAAGTATATGATAATTAAGTATATATATATATATATATATATATATATCTATTTGAATGGACAATAACTTACTTCGGCATAACATACATGCATGATAGGTCTTGTAAATTCACAAACTAGCTAGCTCTTTAAGGAACTGTAATTACATCATGCTACACATTGCAAACTTCTAAGGAACGCAATGAAAACATTGTATAACAGAAATTGCAAACACAGCTGGCATCGTGCCATCTTTGAAGTATTTTCTAGCAAAATGTCAATTTTTTTTTCACTCTTTTAACTGCAATTAAATATAATAATCAGATTTCAACATGAAAAGGAAAATACTAGCTATGCTTTTATCTTTATTCCAGAATTCTGAAGGGATTGTCCAATTGACAATTCTAAAAATATCTTACATGGGAGAGTATTAATAGATAGTTTATTGATGTTTAAGTACACCGTGTCAAGTGATAAAGAATTGATTACATATTTCAGCAGTGATTCGTCGGAATGATTGTACAAGGAGAAGCGCTGAGAATCTTTTATCTCTCAAGACCGAGTGTAATGTTATATGTCAATGTCCTTACTCTCAGAGAAGCACAATACACACAGTAATTTCGCTATCGCAACGTGGTTTTCCATTTATTATAAAGCTATTATTATTTTCTCAAAGTGAAAAATAAACAACTGTTGAAGAGAACGGGAAACAACCGAAACAGTGGATAATTATATTATGATTTTGTTTATGGATTAAAATTAAAATACTTATAATAAAGATATTTATAAAAAGACACTTGTCACCCCAAAATATAGCGCAAATAACGACCATAAATTCAATAGCTCTCAGATTCAATTATACCCTTTCACTTTAACACTGGCTGAGAATTGTCACCAGTTCTATCAATTTATTAATTAATTTCTTTTTGACTGCTTAGGAGTATATAATCTTTAAAAATGTGGCTTCTGGATTGTGTTTATTTTTGGGGGGACTAATTAAATTTTCCGATTTGATGTGGATCTCTGAACGTACCACGGTCTTTGTTGGAAAGGATTCGGTATAGAGTACCTGACTGTAACTGGTTAGGTGATTCTACAGCACCAACACAGCCCAAATACGGAATTGGATATTTATTTACCCTTGCGTATTGCGGACGTATTTAAAAGACTGATTCCGGCCAGCATGAATATCTAAGAAGTAAATACGAGGACATACAAACAAGCTATTGGTACTTTTTCACCGCGACAGAATTTGTTCTTTATGCACAGAGCATTAAATCTCCAATGTCTTCCGATCGAATTGCTCAGCAGAGCGCTCCTTAGTTACGTTTCACTTATATATAGTTATTATATCCCTTTCATTATTTGATAATTGAATTAAAGTCTAATCCGTTTCCATAACAAACTTGCAGCAGATGGCATTCAAAACATCTTCAAACCCTGTTTATACATTTGATAACACACATGTTCATCCACTTGTTTAAGCCATTCATTACCAAATGCTCATTAACTTATAAATCAACCAGTTTACCCGTTAGTTTACCTACATGTTCACCTACCTTGTAAAGTTTTCATTTACGTCGAAATCTTTTACATCTTCAAGCATGATTTCACTGATGTTAAAGTCACATTTTTCATCCTTTAATTGCGGACGATTATATCTGTAATCGATTATCAGTTTTCCAGTTCCCTCTCCCTTAGCCGTAACAGTCATTGAATGTTCTCCTTTTCTAACAGGTATCTAAAGCGAAAAGGACGTTTTCCATAATACTAATTTGGGACAAATATTGTAGTATCTAAAGATTAGTTACAGAAATAAATAATATTGCTATTATCAAGCTTGTTCTCACTTTGTCATATTTCATTATTTACTTTATAGTATATCTTACAATTCGATCTTAATTAACTCTTTCCCATAGTAAACCAATCTGCAAAAGATGACTCGAACATCTCAATATATGGAGTATGATTATTGAAAAGAGTTGAAAATAGTGTTGCATAATGAGACAATGCTTGGTGTGTGAAATGTCTCCGTTAGACAAAATGTTTTCAAAAGTCGTTTGATTCAGATGCATTTGAAGTGGATAAGGTTGAACGTTTTAAGATAAGGACGAGATTCTCTCAGATTCCTCAGCAGCACCAAACTACTAAAGAAACGGAGCTGAAAACACTTTACTTCTCCTCATGAACTAAAAGAGTATTATTTCAATAATGTCTTGTTTTTCAAATATTCCAATTTCAGAATATATAGTTGGTTGTATGCAAGTTGATCAAGTTAAGGCGCCGCTTAAGTTATTTATTCTCCAAAACAATAGATATATTATTGCTAATTTGACCTGTTTTGTCTAATACTTACACCCTTTACTGTTTCAAACAGATATCTGTTTTCATTGTCAAGCTGTTGTTCTCGTCTAAACCCAGGAGCTGACAGTTCTATGTTTAGTTTAACTTTCGGAGTCCATGTTTTTATGGTGTATTCGGACATGCTTGTAATCCAACTACTGTGTCCTGCAAACCGTAAAAATAACGACTGATAAACATGACCGAATCTGGCTATTTTCTCAAATAGACTCGACAAGGAGCATTTTTAACCCTTTCCCAAGTATACCAAATTTGCAGCAGCTTCATTTGATAATATCTAGCCAAACTTTGGAAACCCCATGCTAAGTGCAATGCTTGCAAACAGTAGAATACGTTTCGGCAGTTTGAGAACTTGCTCCTTTTAAGCAGTTTTTTCTTTTGCCACAACGTTTTCAAAATTTGTCCGCTCAAATAGCATAAGAATGCCTCTGAGGCTGGTAAAGGCGTTATAACGTAAATAATAAAAAATCACCACTGGCAACAGAATAACGCAATTATATTATAGTTAACCGGAAGACAACATTTCCAAATTGTACCAATTGCGAACCAACGTTCATCATGCTTTCAACAACTCTTTTAGGCGTTCGACATATCCATCCTTGTCTATAATACACCTTGAGCTCTTAGGCATAATCTATAAAATAACCACTGTGTAAAAACACTTATTAAATTTCATATGCAAACACAAATATCAAGTTAAACCAACGCACCAGATATGATCGAATATGATCAGATATGGCCATCGTACTATGAAGACCAACCATAGGGCATTACGACAACCAAATATTCAAATCAAACCGCGCAACGCTACAATTCATCTGACTCTATATTGTTTGGTTAGATTATTAAAAATTGAAAACCCACAAATCATAAAAAACATTGCAGTGTATGTATGTACCATATTAAAAGTAAGAGATTCGATGGATTGATTTAAATATAAAGGGACACACATGAAAATAGTTTTTCTATATGTATGTATAAATGTATATGATGTATTTTGGGCCAGTGGCCTTTATCTACAAATAAAAGAATTGAATTGAATTGAATTGGTGATTAGTCACCCAATGCATAAATATATTTTGACAAATATTGCTAATTTTAAACAATGACGTTGTGTATTCTTTACCTGAGTAGTTCGGAATGATCCGGCAGCGCTACGTTGATGGGACAACCACCGTGCAACTGGGAGCACCATATCGCCGCCGTTTGAAAACTGCAACAGGGCTAACATGGCGTATGCTGTGGTTTCGACGGAGGCCGCATTTGCCTGTTTATATCCTCCGGGACTTCCCCAATACATAAAGTCTAAAATAAAAAAAGCTTTGATGTGAGTTTTGATGTAGGATTTGATTTATTTTGGCTATAACTATAGTTCAGATGTATCATGTACATAGCATACTGGTCGTTGATCTTACATATAGGTAGTTCATCATGACGGCCGCATGTCCGAATTGAAACCGGAACAACTGTTCTCAAATTAGTATGATCAAAAGTATATAATGAAACTTTATGCAAAGATGTACACATGGTCGGAATTATATAGTTTAAATTTGAGCTACGTCGGATGTATGTCTAAATGTCATATGGATGATCAAAACAGGAATCAAAGCAACATTATAACCACCCTATGGTGTTCATCGTTTACAAAAAATCGGTATAATTTGAACTGTTTTAGTAGAGGATTATCATAGAAACAGTTGTGCTGTATTATTTTCAAAACGGGCCATTCTTGTTAACACTTTTTAATATGAAAATACATGAATAAAGAAAACCTGCCTGACAACTGCCGGCCATGTTGTTATTATATACGTATAAGGAAAGAAGAACCGTGTTCCTGGTCGTCATTTGTTTAACAGATCGAAACTATTGGAACATAGTTTGTAGAGACTCACACAAAGAAAGATTCGTGTCAAGATTAATAAAACAGAAATGTCAACAAAACATGACGTCATGTAAGCGAAATGGCACACATTTCATCAACCTTGTATGTAATAAATGTACCCACTAACAACACTCTTCCTGATATTCATGAACACGATGTATTTAGTATATAAACCATATAACCCTGTCCTTCGTTATACATGTATGTAATTTAAGTGGCACAATATCATTAAATAGCAGTATTGGGTTGTATTTATATGCAGTAAAATTTGATTATCTGCTTTTGAACATTTGTTAAATTGATCTTCTCGAAGATCGAGATCGGGTGATACGTTGATTTAACTAAATCTTAAGTTAGATGTTAGTGTGTTTAATTGTTATAATAATATTTGTATATTGAAAACATCAGTTTGTAAATGTTTTTAACAAATATGATCGGACATGATCTGTTGGCGTAGATGTGCAATGTATTTCAACCGTCCACCGAATTATCTTTTGTAAACCTCATATGATCTGTAAATTGAGAACTACTTGTATTTTTCCATCAGTAGATGGGTATAAAAATACTACAAAATATGTATGCCCGGTTTTTATATTTTTGAAATGACGATGAAAAGGAAATTAAAAGGTTATCATACTTATTTTAAAGCATAACTGAATACAGATGAACAATAGCATTTAAATGTGTATTACATTAAACAAAAGCAAATGCAAAATTGAATAATACAATTAAAAACATCTGTTGACAAAGGGGTTTAAGAAATTGCTGTCTATATATGATACCATCTTCTAAAAAGTTTCTACTGTGATCACTATTTGTATTTCTCCAGACATACTTCTCTCCCTTATAAAAACTGTTATGACTTTGTTTTGTTCTTAAGCCCCTATCTCACATACACGATTTAAGAAATTGCGAACGCGATTTAAGAAAAGTTGAAAAATCGAGTTGATTCGTGCTCGACCTTGTGGTTTATGCACATTTCTTAACCAAACACGACCCTCATACGACCAAACACGACCCTCATACGACCAGTATACGACCTTCATACGACTGAACACGACACTCATACGACCGTCATAAGATATTTATACGATACAACGCGATTTAACCTCATTTAACACGAACCCAATACGACTGTCATACGACTAAACACGACTGCCATACGACGCCCATCTGACTTAACACGAATCAATACGACCGCCATACGATTAAACACGAATCTTTACGATGTCCATACGACTACAAAAATAAAGACGATCTCTATACGATTGGGCAAGACCTTCATACGACATATTTTTGTTTATTTTGGCCACGTGGGTCATGTAGGAGGAGGAGGAAGTAATTCTGGTAGCTATGGATTTGAGGGTGAGGGGTAGGAGGCAGCGTAGGCGTCGCAGAGTGAAGAACAGAAAGAGATTCTGGGTCCGACCATGATTGTTGAGGAGACCTCCGTATGGGCAATATGAAAACCTAATGCAAGAACTGTATCGTGAAGATGTGAATCCATTTACCAACTTCTCGCGGAGATGTTCATGGAACTAGTAGAATGCGTTGTTCCTCGTATTTAATGAAAGGACCCCTTCTTGAGAAAGTCCTAGAGCCTGGGCTTCGCCTAGCTATAACACTGCGTTATATGGCAACTGGCGACACTTCAGCATGGTTTTAGAGTGGCTGCTAATACCATCTCTACGATTGTTTACGAAACATGTGAGGCTATTGTACAAGAGTACACAGAAGAGGTCATGCCGACACCAAAACACCCCAGAGGCTTGGAAGGAGGTGGCTGATGAGTTTTCAAGGAGATGGAATTTTCATAACTCTCCTGGTGCAATAAATGTAAAACATGTAGCTATAAAATGCCCACGAAATGCAGGCTCTTTCTATTATAACTATAAGGGTTTCTACTCTATCTTACTCCTCGCAATAGTTGACGCTGAATACAAGTCACTGTAATTGACATTGGGGCAAATGGTAGTTGCTCAGATGGTGGTGTTTTCAAGGACTGCGACATCTATCGGGCACTGGATTAAGGCACTGCAGGTCTTACAGAACCACAACCTCTTCCAAACGATGATCAACCCCTGCAATTCGCAATTATAGGAGATGATGCCTTCGCTCTACGTCAATGGCCGCCTGATATTTGGCATGGCTGTATAATGAGCGTTCACTGTCAGGGAGTTTCACACGTGCTCCCTCGGGCACGTGCTGGGTTATTCCGGTCGTATGACAAACGTATGGACTTCGTGTTCAGGCGTATGGGAGTCGTATAAAAGGCGTATGAACATTGTGTTGAATCGTGTTAAAACGTATGAACGTCGTATGAGTTTTTTCCCACGCTGCTAAACACGACTGAACGCGACTGAAAACGATCTTCATACGACTGAACACGATCTTCATACGACTGAACACGACTGTCATACGACCTTTTTACGACTGAACACGACTTTTCAGCTCGGCTTAAATCGTGTTATAAATATTTGCAATGCAACAATTTATAACACGATTTTAGCCGCGCTGCAACGTCCATACGACCGCGCGCAACCGACCACGACTTTACACGAATGATCACGAATGAGTGCGCGACCTTTATACGTTCTAACACGAATTAAGGAAAAACGTTTAATCGTGTTCATTCGTGTTCAGATTCGTGGATGTGAGATAGGGGCTTTACTCTTATACGTAAATGAAGGATAATACGAAATTTGATATAAATAATGGATTAAAATATTTAGTACTTTACTTCACTTATTGTTTTATTACAAATTTAAAATGGTTTGTAGTGTTATGTGTAACGTATCTAATGCATTATTTATTGGTCAACAATATTATGAAAGAAAACAGATACTTAGAGACGTAAAACTATAATGTTTATAACTTGCATAAGCAATTGTTATAAATTATCTGTAAAATTGACATAATTAAATAGGTTCAATTTCAAAGCATCGTAATCAATTATATAAATATAGTGAAATTGTGACAACATTCTTTGATTTCAACAGTTTGTTTAAAACATCCACTTACCAAGGGAACATAAGACGTCATTTAGAAATAAATTAAGGGTAATTGAGTGACTTCGATTTTCCTTTATTACGCATAATCCATTGGTTTCAACATGTTCAATTGGTTTGTCGTAGTGTAAGTTTTTAACTATATACAGTCTATATGTTTCAACAAGATAGGAAAGATATACGACAGGTACGACTTTTCCTAACACAGAAATAGAACAAAAGGTAGTTTAATGTTTACACTAGATCATATCTTTTCGGGTAAAGTAATATTTATTTTACCAAAATAAAATTAATTAAATTCGAACAAACTTTGATCGAAAACAAGTACAACAAAAATCAGTAACAATGGTTGTAGCAACATAACGTTTAAGGAACGCTTCGGATCGTCCACAGGACGGATCAGTTCTGATTGGATTGGTACTTGATTGCATACTTTTTGCAATGTTGAGATGTTATTAACTGCATCAATCTAGAAAATAAAAGTCATGATGCTAATAAAATAGCGAAGCTCCAGAAAAGAGGCAAACTTGATGTTCTTGTACTATGTTATGACACTCAAACCTTATGGTATAAGTATTCAAAAGAATTACCGCTGTGAGACAATTAGTATCACAACATAGGGAATTCCAAGCACGAGGACCCTGATGGGCCTATATCGCAAACCTGATTGACGTAAACGTCATTATTGTTACTCTTTAGCATGTTTACTATTTCAATACAATGGGAACGAACCATGTCCAATTGAATTCATAACTTCAACGGAGTTGAATCATTTGGGAGGATGGTAATACAAGGGACATCTGTGCAAAATTAGCTCATAATTTGAGTCCATTCTGTTTGATAAGTATATTTTGTTTAAGTTTTACAATAATGATACAATCAATGAGAACAAGCCAAGCACCTTTAAAACAAGGATGATTTTTGCCAAAATACTTCCGAATTCGGCCAGTTTTTACTCTATATACATATAAGTTAACAAGCTCCGGCTCTTCATTTGGATCTGGGCAACACAGATTTCAAAGGATTGCATTTAGTTAAGTAATTCTGAAATTCCTTTAACTGAGAACCATTCCTGTTTTTATTAGTTAATATTTGTCCAGTAGCTTAAGAGGATATTTCAATTAAATATTTTCTGTGGCCATGGTTATCAAACCTAACATATATTGCAATTTCTTTAGCAAGCCGTAATGGCTAACTTCTAATAGAACTATGACGATTGGTTAAATCTCCACGTTGTTGAAGGTAACTGTCCTTTCGCATAATTTCAATATTTCATAAATTTGGAAAGCATACTTCTAATGAACAATCTTTCATCACGTGGTCAAGATTGGCCAGTGGTTTAGGAGAATTAAAATTAGTTTGAGACTCTTTCAGAACGAAAGTCGCCGGACGATGTCCAAAGTACATCCCATTTTCCTTATTGCTTGGCATGTGCACATATTAAACTGAGGTTATAACTTAGAGGAAATCTGCGAGAAAGATACCGAATTACTCCCACTATATTTGGCCTATTACACTTACTATTCTGCCCGTCCTTATGTCCTATATCAAACAGAATATTCCGAAGTCTATATTTGGCAGGGCTGTTGGCCAATGCAAGGGCATAAGTAGATATTGCAAGTAAAAATGGGCTTTGTCTATATCGAGTATCTTCTATACTTTCCAAATATTTCATTGCTTTCTTTTTGGTCTTGTAATAATTCTGAAAGAATATCAATAAAAGAGGATCATACAAAATATTGCAGCAAAGAATGACACTCATAATTCGTAATCGTGAGCAGTTTTTCAAATGTCGTCAAATGTATCACTTTCTGAATGTGGTAAATGGTAAATTGATGGGATGAAGTCGTAGCACATCCTCAATTATTCGTAATTGTATGACGTTATACACGTGAAAACACTGTAAGCTTGTAAAACCCTTTGAATCACCACAGATAATGTTATTCTTACAACCTTAATAGACACACATATATGACAGTTTACATTGTTATGGTCGCAGGAATATCTGATATTATACACACTCATGGCCCTGATTATATGATTATTTTAATAGTTATGGTCGCAATGATTTCAAGGTAAGGTTAGAATCAGGATCATCTTTGGTAATGATAAATGTCACGTAATCAAGTCAAAAGAAAATCTTATTAACACGACACTTTTAATATCAAATCTCATAGTAAAATTATCAGATTAATGGTTCGAATGATCTCTACATCATGTTTGAAATTAGGTTATTTAGGGTTTAAAAACTAGGGCATTTGGACAAATCGAAATAAGACTTTGTTAAGGATGTACTGAACTGAAAAGTGGATTTTTCATAATATTTAACTTTTGTTGTAATATTGTTTTTTTTAAAAGTTGGATATATGTTAAATTAAAAAAAAAAGAAAAAAAAGATATGATAGTGGGCTTTTTTTTTGCTAGATCAATTTATAAAAGCCTCATGATGAGCTTTTTTTTGCTATTTCAGCCCATGAAAAAAAAAAGTTTTCACTCAAAATGCCGATATTTGAAAGATGATATGCTAATTGTTTATATTCTTGTGGTTTTAATCTCATTCTGAAGTTATT
>JAUELF010293903.1:0-18802 GCA_031471495.1 Clinocardium nuttallii | reverse complement strand
TTGCCGCGACTGGGGATCGAACCAGGGACACCCTGTTTCGAAATCCCAGACGCTAACCACTCGACCACAGCGGATTCATCCAGGTTATACAAATAGCAAGGAACCATGTGATATCGTCAAATGAAAGTTTATTCAATTAATTGTGGGCATTTCTCGAAAATCGATATCGGATATTATAAATTTAAATACAGTTACAATAGGTTTAGACTTTTGAATAGTCGACGTGTGTTCAAAATTGTTCTGATTGGGCTTCTATGATTATTATATAACAATAATGCGAATGCGAATGGACAGGGTTATGATCAGTCTGATATGGTACCGCTTTGTTAACAACATTCCAAAGGATGGGTTTTGTGTATCGTTGCTACATATGCATCAGACGTATCTAGATAACAGATACTTGCCATGAAAACGTTCGCGGAAATATGAAAATTTCATGTTTATTTATAAAATATAGAGTTAAATTTTAATTAATCATGTAGTCCTGATAAATATCGGAACGCAAACATGTCGTGAACAAATCGTCCTGTTAACTAAAAAAAGAAATATCTTGAACATTTTCATTTATTCAGGTGCCACTAAAGAGCACTAACATAAATATGTTCGAGAAACGATATTTATCTGGATTTCACAATAAACACAGTAATGTATTAATAATGAGAAATTCATCAATACTTTTTTTATTTCTTTAAAATGTTAAGTGGTGACTGATATGTGTCACCATTAGATAGACTTACGCTGATAACAGTACGATCCTTTGTAGCCTGGACTGCATCCTAGTTCACATACACCTGATACTTTGTTACACGCTGTTCCATTAACACAAAAACCACAGTTTATCTGACATGTATCACCGTAAGTACCGTCGTCACAATCTAGTTATTAAAATAACAGCATACAATTTATATCAAATACTTATAATAAAGGAAATTGTGTTTTAATAAAGAGATATTATTTTTTTTGTAATATCAAAAATAATCAATATCAAACTGATCAGAATTGTTGATTGTTTTAAAGCTGTATATATGCCTAAATTTGAGAACGATTTGTTTAGTCTAAAGGTGGTATGTACTTATAGGCATTGCTTGTTTTTCCTTCCATTATCAAAATATATTAGCATTTAATTAAATTATCCATGGTTTGTTTTATTTCTTCTTTCTTTAAAGAGCTCTGAATCTGTAAGTGTCTGCGAAACACTGTATTGTGTCACGGTCCAGAAAGATGTGAGCCATTCTCCATGACAATTCGTGAATTCGTGAGTGGCTATACAAAGTCATTGCTTTGCCAATGGCATGACTGATGTGATCCGACCATCTACAGACCAACTTTCGCATAATTGCCGACAAGTGTAGAAACAGACAAGTCAGTATTTTGTCAACTGTGGCGTATTTGACGATAAATGAAGAGACAGGAAAGACTGTGGATCCATAAAATAGATACACATTGATCACACATGCTATGAGGTTAGTTTTGACGTACACCAAAGCAATTATATTGACCTGTTATACATAAATCGCCCTGATATCCAGGTGAACATCCTGCTGGACAAATTCCGTGTGTGTGTAAACATACAGTACCCTGTCGACAGTGTCCACAATCTTTCTGACAGTTTTTCCCATAGTTACCCTGATTGCATGCTGGAAAAGACATGATATATTACAATATCAATGTCGTTTTGGAACGGATCGTTCCAGTTCATTTTTAAGCTTGCGACTCAAGAGGATACACTTCCAATTCATTTATTAATTGTGTGATTTAGACAATTGCAAACTATGTGAAGACAGCCTCGCAAGTATAGGATTTGTAAAATAAGTAATTTTCAATGAAAATATTTCAATGATATTTATTCAAGGTTGACGGAGAAAATACGTTGGCTTTTATTTTTGTTTGGTTATTTCATTTTATTATTATTTCATATTACTTTTAATTGTATCATGATATCCATTCTCATTCATTAGTACTTATGTGTGTTACATTACTACGTATAAGATAAGAACACGTTTGTGTTTTTAATTTGCAGACTAAAACCTGAAAAACACACAACTACATACGCTGATCGCATCTTTGGTTCAGATAACCGTCGGCACAGCCATTCGTACACATTCCTGTCATATGATGACATGTTTCTTCGTTAATACAGTATCCACATTGAGAAAGACAATCCTGCCCATAGTAGTTTGTATTGCAATCTGAAATACATAGATAATGAGTAAGTCTTTTACCCTTATCCTGCTATAGTCCTGAATATTCGTATAACTATAATAAAAGTGAAATATTCAAATTAATGTCGTTGGATTTGTTTGTATATCAAGAAAGATTGTGTAAGCGGCGCCTTGCTATTTGGAATTATGTTGCATCTACGTGTAGTGAATACTGATATGAGTCTTCACCTTCCGACCTAATACAAACAAACTCTAGATGTATAGGTGTCGAAAATCTAAAAGTATAACATTTGATACATTCAGGCATATGTAGGTGAAAATACTTTATTTCGCTTATCTATACTGACGAACAGACGTTGATTGATTGATTTATTGATTGTTTGGTGTTAAACGCCACTTTCAACAACTGTCCGTTATATTACGATTATAATACTGGCTCAGTCGTAATGCTAACCACTCAATTCTAACCGTCAACGATGACAGCCATTATAACTATTGTTAAATTCGTTGCTATGAGTCGGTGGAGGTTCGAACAAGCGGCCTTTCGCATCCAAGGTGGAAGCTCTACTAATACAACACAGTTAGGGTGGGAAACATGGAACTTTGCGAAAATCAAACAAAGGATAACCACGATCAGTAGATATTCTATATTTTGTAAATACGCTAGGACTGGTTTGCAATGTTCACTATTGTAATTAAGGTGAAATAAGCTCAAAAATATATGTAAGGTGTAGGTACCTTGCTTACAGATGGCTCCTTGGTACCCTGCTGAACATCTTCCCGGACAGTTTCCATTTGTTCTGTTACACTCGACATTGTTTAAACAGTTACCGCAATTTTTGGTACATCCCGAACCGTACGTTCCGCCCTGACATTCTGAAATATTTCAGGGTTAGTCTTACGTTGTCATATGGTAATAATTATTTTTAAAATACTTAAAAAACTGTCCTAAATCGTTAAGTAAAAATACCTTGATATCCTTAAAGTACTAAGAACAGTTATGGTAATGGCTATTATTGCTAAACACATTGTTTGTTTGTTTCTTTGGGAATATAATTTAATTATTACATTGTTGAGAAATTTATTTTCATCAACGCAATTAAGCAGAAGGATAAATGTATGAAATGTGAGATTCATGGTTATTTTATATTTTTACAGGTATGTCATCTCGGATATTGTATTGTTCACGCTTTAGCTCATGCACTTCTCAGGGTTAATGCTATTAAAACACGTATTTATCTTTCTGTGAAGTTTTGTTCCGCGTTTTGTGAAGGTTTGTAACCTGAATTCTTTTCGTTGTTTGAAATGAACCCGAGAATTGAAAGACATAAGAACATAAAAGACATAATTCAGATTTAAAGTAATTGAAATATAATAGTCAATAAGCTTATATTTGGGTGTACAGTGTGGTGCTGTTGAAATCAATCTTATTTGATAGTTCATGTATATATGCATTTGTTTATATTAAATAGGTACATATATAACTTTTAGTAGCACTAACTGTATAGGATCTTAAATCCATAGATTACGGTGACGTTAAAGACCATATAACCCGAGTCCATATTTACCAAGTGCAGAGTGTTTGTAAGAGTAAATTGAAAAGGATATTAAAAACATGTGTTAATGAAGACTCGTGCCCGAATATTATAAGGAATCCTTTTGCATATTTAGTAAAACCTTAAACGTTTTCCTCATGCATATATGTCGAAATTATTTCCATTACTTGTCGTTAAGTTTATTTTTCTTTGTTTTATTGCAGCCTACCTATATTTCTTATTCTTTTTTACTCTCTTAAACACCTTTTCGATTGATCATTCAACTATATAGATAAAAGTCTCATTCTCTTCTAACACGTTTAAGCGAAGTTAAAATCATATCAGTTCATCCCCCAAGACAACTGATTTATTTTTTATTTTTAAATGACCATGAAACTATGTATTCATTGTTTGGTCTTACAAAATGCATGTATATGTAAACGTTATTGAATTATATGTTATTCAATCGCCAGCCGTGGATAATTTAAATTATTGTTAGCAAACGAAAGAAGATTACCAGTATCACATTTTTCTCCAGAATATCCTGGTAAACATTGTCCACTCGGACAAATACCAGTAACCATATCACACGGGTTTCCATCACAAAAATGGCATCTGTTCTCACAGTAGTCGCCATATTCTCCGTCAGCACAATCTGAATTAAAAGAGATTACATGTGTGTGGCTTTTTTACAATTGTAACGTTTTTACACATTTGTGTTGTATTGTATTAAAAAAATATGAGGAAGTGTTCCTTATAAATTGAGACCATTATACGAATATCCACGTACGTGAGAGACACTGGGTCAACCCACATTGCCCGTCTTCCCAGGATTTACGAAGCAAAACAACAATAGTATATGCAAATGTGTCGCATGTGACGAAAAACAAGTATAAAGTAGATAATATGTGGAGGAAAATGAACTTTAATTCGACTACAGTAAATTCCTGACCGAGAAAAAACTGTTTATGCATATATCAAACACACAGTGTCGTTTCCAAATATAACTAAGTACAGATTGAATGATGCTCATATCTTACCCTGTTAGTGTCTGATATGTCGTTTACTTAAAGACATAAATACATCTCACACATGCGTGCCATTGCGACTTAATATTAGTATTTGACCTTGATTTCAAAAGTCACATATTCTTCAATATGAAGCTTGTTCACTAAAGGTGCTCAACACCAGATTATAAATAGTATAGTTAAAGTCTGAAAACTGTTATCTTGAAATATAAAAATCATCATTCTAAGATAAACCCAGGGTAAACTGTCATGCTTCATTTCTATTGGGAAGACGTTTTATTGACTTTCAAACGACTGATTTTCAACATTTACTGCCAAAATAGTTATGAGCTATTTATTATTTACTTTGTTGTCACGTTTAGCAATATTGGCAGAAGTTTCAACATTAAATAGTTTTGATTTCCATCTGGATTTCAGCATCTTTAACAATTTACCGTTCTATATATTTGACTCGAAGTTCATAAAATAAAACTAACGTTCTTGTTTGAGGTTGACATACTTTTAACGACCCGTAAATATCAGACTGTAACAGCGATTTACCCAAAAGTAGCCTTGGTGATATAAACAAACAATATATCGCTAAATATGTTACGTTGTGGACTATTGAACTTCGAAGTCAATAGTTCGGAATCCCAGCTCGGTAGTGCATTCTTTCCGATGATGGACACACGACATTTGACTAGCCTCATCCGTTATTCGCGAATGAATGAGCACAATGATTATATATGTGTACTTCTCGTCGTGACTGAAATAATGTTGATATTAACATTACACTTAAATAAATCAAGCAAGCTATAAATAATAAAACCTTGCCTCCGTAAACAATCAGCTCACAAATTGTGAAATGTCGTGTCACGTTCCTGAGAACTAAAGATATGTATCTGGTATATTTCGGTACTGGCAACACATACGTAACGCTTCCAGCACGTTCCGTTGTTGTCGTCTCTGGACTGTCCGTGAATCCGTCTACGCTTACTTGTGTGAACATAATCTGCATGTCCTGGAAGTGTTCTGGTAATAGAATATTAAAATAAAAATAGCGTCTGATGATAAGGAACTGTTGCACCTTCGTTACGAAATAAAACGGTAGCGATCAGTGAATGTTCGGTGGGTCTGGGATGGACTACAAACTTAAGTCTTCACTTTTCGCATATGCCATTTTACCATCGAATCATCTTACACGGCTAAATGTATTATGCACAACTAAATTCATAGAACTACAATGAATAATATCCAAATTAAATATCATTAAACAGCTACATGTATACGCACTTTTGAATCAAAGAGTCGATAAATCAGATGAAATAAAGTCTACAACGAAAAGTGGTTGTCAACTCAAATTCCAATGCATTTCATGATTTTCACATATTCTTTATATATACTCTATTAATGCTTATTAATTTTTCATATCAAAATAGCCAACACTGAAGATAATAATTGCAGACTTGGCATCAAGGTTTGATATATTACTTTAAAATAAACGGTCTCTGACTTAGCTAAAATGCGATTGGCAAACGAACATATATTTGCATTTTAATTGCCACTACATATGATATTCGTGGTCCAAGAGTTCCGCACAGTATCGTTGTATTTAATTAACAAAGGTAGATGTTTGCATCTGTCGAACCTGAACGCTACCAGTAACTTGCGGTATAGCGTGAAATTGTAGAGACCGTGAACAACACGAGAACAGCCGGAAGTTTCGCGAATTGCTCGCTACGTCGAGGGAAATAAAATATTTATCGCCGCAAGAACGTCGAGATTATATGTTTCTGTCAGCACCTACAACAACAACAGCATTAACATTGTAATTTTTAACATCAACATATGCAGTTTGAATGATGTTTTGGATCGCCAAAGCTTCTTTTCGTGAAAAAGGCCAAAAACGGTTTTTTGAATTAGTAAAATGTTATGTTATAGGTACTTATAGATCTCCGTCAACATATACAATAATAACAACATAACTCTTGTAGTTGGCAACGTTTGCAGTTTATATGGGTTAGATTTTATGTATATCAAACGCTAACTCCTTCCTAACCGCCGAATAAGTAACAAATAAGTATCAAGTTTGTTTAAATAATTAACATGTGATTCAAAATGTACTAATGGGTCTCTGTCAGCATCTACAACAACAACAACATCACAATTGTGGTTGGCAACAAAAACGTATAAAATTCGAATGACATTATGATAGTATAGGCTTCTTTTCTTGAAAAGGCCATTTAAAGTGTACCAATGGGTCTCTATCATCATCTACAACAACAACAACAACAGCATCAACATCAACATTGTTGTTGATGACATCAACATATACAGTATATGTACCCTTAGATGAAATCCGAATAAGTAATTTAAAAGGAAGAAGGAACAAGTAACCAACTTCTCATTTAAATAATGAATAAGGAACAAGTAACCAACTTAACATTTGAATAAGGAATAGGGAATAAACTTGACGGAGGTCGGCATGCAAGCAATAACTTTCGATTTTATCGTGTCTGAATATGTATAAAATACAAATGCATACACGTTATGCGATTAAAACTATTTTATTATCGAATTTTCGACCACTTGTTCTTTATCTTTATCAAGATTAAAAATATTAAACAGAAATTTATGTGCAGTCCATCTTTGTTTCGAAGAGATCAAGTTATGATGAAAAGACGTAGTCAAGGCAATATGACGTCAGTTCCTTCGCGGCGTCATACAATTCCCGTACTTTTCCATCTGCTGACATATAACTTTATGGATAAATATATCTTCCTTCTTGTGATTATACGCGATTTGTTCATCACTCAGGACCCTCTCGTATGATGAGTCATCCATCATATGAAAATAAATGAAGATAACTGCCAGAAGTGTGTACATAAACACGCAAATAATTTTAATTGATATCATTAGCAAAAGTATTTATAATAACAACAGCAACAACAACGATATATTAGTATCGTCTTTTTTTATTATCATGGTAGACCTATGATGTGAAATCACCGCCTCAGACAGTTGGTACAAAACATCATTGTATTATCAATATCTATTTTATTATCATTTTATTAAATGTTATTGCATTTCTTTTGGTGATATTATTAATTATATGTAAACAGGGCTTCCCTATTCACATTTATTGAAGGCTAATCTTTAAACAATGCTCTTATACTATACATTTCATCTCGTTTTGGGTGATGATTGTCTTACTTATTTATTATTTGATTATCATGAGGAGATTAATTATACTATTATGTGTAGAGAGAAATGAGCCACTGCTTAGAACAGTTGTGACATGACCTAATCTTCTCATACTCAATTCAATTCAATCGTGTTTAATACTGTGGACCTATTATTTGAAACCACCGCCTAAAACAGTTGGTACAAAACCGTCCATAACATAAATTTGAAATTTAAATAAAGTAATAGTACATTGCCCCCAGTATCATCTAGCAATCAATTAATAAAAACAATGACCATTATTATTATTATAATCATTATATTTATTATCATTTCTATCATCATTATTATAATTATCATTTATATCATCATTATTATTATTATCAATATTATTATTATATTATTTATATCACTAATATTATATTATTTATATCATTATAATTGAAATTATTATTATAATTAGCATCATTATTGTAATTTTATTATTATTATTATTATTGTCATTATTATTGTCATTATTATTGTTACGATATTATTATTATTATTGTTGTTATTTTTTTTTTATTATTGTTATTATTATTATTATAATTATCATCTTTATTATTACTATTTTTATTAAAATAATAACTTAACATAACAATATTAATTTGATTCAATTTCACATCCTTGCGGTAAGTTAGTGTCTAACTTCTGTATCCACCCTTCTTCCACCAACAGTCTGTTTTGCTTACCTTCACCGTGTAATCTTAGCAGAACTACTACACCAACATCTGCCTCTGTATGTTCCGCAAAATGACGATTGATCGGTTTGTCGGCCTCCAATCGAACATGCCGCTTATGTTCGGTGATCCTGTCTTTAATCGATCTTTCGGTTTCACCTACATAAACCGTCGTATTACATCGACCACAGAGGAGTCCACACACGACATTACGCTCTGAACAATCGACATTGCTATCAACCTTATACGACATTATTCCACTTGTATCAAGAACATCGTCCTTATGCAGACACTGACAGATAGTGCAGGTACAGACGTTTTTGGAATTACGAAGTGCTTTATTAGTTTTACCATGAACAAGTACACCACTAATGTTGGTGTCTCTTCTAAAGGCAAATAACGGAGGTTTATGAAAGATCTGCTGCATCCGCTCGGACCGATACAATGCCTTCTCATGCTTTTTAAAAATACTCCTAACATCTGGTAACAGTTTAGAGAAAGTCAACACCAAGGGAACTCGATCATTGCTTTTAACTTTAGTAATTATAGACTTAGTAATGCATATATTTAGTGTAAAAGCTGCACATTGTCAGTCGTTGCTATGGAATCAGTAATAAGTGGGATTGAAACAGACTTTTGAAACAGTTTGTATTATCGGGTAGTTATAGCACTATCAAGCAGTATAAATGATCAACCAATAACAAGCTTCAGATACGGAGAAATATTTTCCCCGGATGCAAGCGAACATATGAATGTATGGTCTAATCAGTGTAAATTGTAAACAAATTAGTAAACAAATGTGTTACGGATAATGTATGTTGAAGAACAACAAAGATAAAATTCCAATATAACAGTGTATATTATAAGGTATTTGGTCAGTAACAGACCAAACAACTGATTTATTTCGTCGACCACTTTAAACCGAACTATAGTGTAACTTGTTGATATTTGTTGGTAGCATAATATGACGTAATCATTATAGGTTTTGCGCCAAAGTGACAACGTTTTGCCGTTAAACCGCTGACGTGATGTCATTTTCATTGTTTGGAAAGGGGAATGGCAAGGATGCTTCTTGCGTTTTCAATTTCCTAAAATGTTTTCACTTTGTTAAAAGTGGTAAAATCCAAGAAGAAAAACATATCCACTGACGGGACTCGAACATGTGATATCTATTAGACCACCGTGTATACAAATAAGTAAATAGCATTATATTTATTTATACATTCATTGCTTTTTTTGTCTATGATAGACGCCATATTGAATTTACTCACCCCCTATATAAATATAGGCAGTGTGCATGTGGCAGGCTTTAACCAATGAAATTTCTAGAATTTCGTGGGAGGCGTAATAAGTTGTAATATGCATACATATGTATTAAGCATGTATCTCATATTAGTTGAAATGAACATCGAATTATATACTAAGAATTTGTTTGTTTAATATCGAAAGGTTTCGGAAAAACATATATGTTAATTAGTATTTTGATAAACGCGTTCATTGCATGATGTAAATGCCTATATATATATAAATGCCTAAATTTAGAGTTAAAGTTTTACTTGGGAATTTAAATAATGTCACAAGTTTTTGCATATTTAGTTCATTCCAAAACCATTTTTAATATATTGCTTTATTATTTCAACATACAAATCGCTTGCTAAAAAAAGTGATATTTGTCCTCTAGAAAGGAAGTTGATTTTCAAATTATGTCATTAACTAGTGCAGGATTAGGTATTTTCCATATACCAGCTTCACTAGCAAATGCATGTCGAATTTTGTCAGAAATACAATGTTTTAAATAAGTTTGAAATGTAAAAAGTTGATATTTTTGGAAAAACAATACCCTAGAGGAATACGAAAATCTGCCATTCCAGTCTTAAAGGTACGAACATTTTTAGATTTCCAACAATGTGTGCTAACCACACATAATCCAATCCAAGTTTGCCAAGAATATCACGTAAAAGATAACTAATTAACAACATTATAATAATGTTCAATATCACTTAATAAAAGGTTGTAGACCTTGTTTACATATTTATGTTCACTTCATTTTAAAATGTTGAACCAACACTTGATAAAAAAGAAATTTCTGTTAAAAATGATTGGTCTTCTGCCTAGTTCTCCATAAACAAAATTACTTTCTGTTGTACTTTTTACACCAAGTAACCCTTTATACAATTTTAGAATGACTCTTTTAACTGCCTATGCTTTACTTAATATCCAAACTTTTGAACCATAAGTCATTATTGGAAGAATCGATTTGTCTTATAATTCGAGTTTGTGGTTTACGGTTAAAGTTGTAAATCTATTGAGATATTTATTTATCTGGAAAATTCCTGTCAAAGTCTGACCAGCAAGAGTATATTGAAACCAAACAACCGGATGTCAAAACTATGCCTAGATAATAATTTTGTTTTAGTATCTATGTCGTAACCATTATATGTACACAGAAGGTCGTTTGGCCGCCTTCCACCTCCTTAAATACCATAACTGTTCTTTGGTTTGGATGTGTTTAAAACAACAATAATCGTGCAGCACATCACGACACAAATATGACCAACTTTTCCCATATTCGATTGAAGACCAGCTTGTGCTTCAGCGTAAATGCCATATTGTTCAGCCCAATATACATATATGTTGTTAAGCATTTCTGAAAAAAGTTTTCCTAACATACTGAGGATAGTAATACCTCGATCATTTTTAACATTGTTTATTGAACCCTTTTTATGTAAAGGTATGATATGTCCCACGCACCAAGATTATGGAAAGTAACCTACATCAACCATTTTGTTAAACAATGGGTAAAACAAAAGCATTCACAAATAATTTTGGACCTCCCGATTGGTTTGCTTTCAAATCTTTGATACTTTTAATCTTCATATATATTTTGATTTAACTAACGATAACGATTAAGAAAATTGTAGTGCATGTTATCTAGATTATGTAGATGTTACATATACATATTTACAATTTTACAAATTTCAACGTAATGCAATGACAGGTTATACCACACAATAAAAAAACATGTTTGAATAGTAATATTAGAAAAAATAATCATGTCATTTCTCAACAATGTTAGTATTTGTTCATACATATTTGCAGAAAAGAACAACAACTAACACACCAACATCAACAACAAAAGTTATACAGTGGCTCAGATGCATAGTATAAATACATAGCGAGGTTTCGGACAACAGTACTATCAGATGAAGCCATAAGGTTACACAACTTCTCGTAGATTGCAATATTCTAAAAATCTAAATAAAGCCATGCATTTTCTAAATTTAGGGTTCCTTGCCAAAATCTGTTTTAAAATCTCTGTATGTTAGTTTCCTGCTTTCGGCACAGTCAAATCGCCAATTATGCATGTATTGATCTTTTAGCAGTTTGGTATAATTCAACATAAATAGTTTTTCATTTCGAACATTCTGTGCCTCCCATATATACACATATCCAACTCTATACAAATGCGTCCTTACCTCAGACACCCAATTTCTATAACCTACCGAGTCATAATATATCAACATTTCATAGCATAATTTAGGAAGTCTATGACGAGGAAAGTTTATTAATCTAAGTCAAAAATGTATATTTCTTTTTGAAACATTGATATACATCGGGAATCTGCCAAGATCAACCAGTATTGCTTTGTTGCAAGTCGATTAATTAACATTTAACAATTTCTTACAAGCACTTATCTGAACAGTATTGATACTTTGAATTTGCTGTAAGCCCCAAATCTTACAACCGTTGAGTAATAAATGGCAACTTTTTTAATCAAAAACGTTGAAGAATGTATTGATTGGCAGGTTCGATAGCTCCGAAAATGATGAAAACCACATCTAGAGGTCTGCCCCTGTATGTCCATTTTACTTTTCTTGATAAGGATCCGCCATTTTTAAAAACTCATACCTTTGTTGTGTCAATGTTAACACTCAAGTTATTAATATTACCACATGTATCAAGACAATTCAATTGATTGTGTAGATTCCATGTTGTATCAGCTATTAGGAAATATCGTCTGCAAGCATCAGAAGAGCAATCTCTGTTACATCAGGAAACAGTTCAACCCCTCTTACATTTTCACTTTCTATAAAACTATACAATTCATTTATAAAAAGGACAAAAAATATAGCAAGGAGTTTGCAGCCTTGCTTTAAGCCTATTGGACATAACCATGAATCTGACCATAAGTTACCACTATATAAGTTTTAGACTTAAACAAGTTGCCATTGATACCATGTTAACGTATAATTTCAAACAGGGTGGATCTATCCACTGAATCGAATGCTTTCTGGAAATCAACAGAGGTGGCATACACATATCTCCTTTTCATACGTAGATATTTACTTTTATTTCATTTCTATTCATCAAAGATAAGCATATCTCGGTGAAAGAAAAATCACAATCGTTGATTTACATTTAATTAACACCAATGAATTAATCTACCTATAACCTAGTACACAATTGCGCATGCGTGCCCCTCCCTTTTTCCACGGATAATTTTAAGACTGACGTGATAACAATAATAATAATTATAATAAAATATTTATTTAACGAAGGTTGCACATTAAGTAATATAACAAATGAACATGTGGCCTTCAAATATAAACTACATTTCAATTTGAATAAGGTGAATGTTAGTATGATACTATGATACATTGTACATAAGATGGTGAATGATAGATGAGAACATGAAATGATAAATTGACACAAAATGTTTTTGTAAACAGTAGGCAGACACAATTGAACTGTTATGTTTGCTTTTATGCAAATATAAACATTGGCATTCAACATGTTATTGAATTAAGTTGTTATTGGGATAGGGTCTTATTTTTCCTGTAGTAAGTGATATTCCACTCTATTTTTGAAAGTTTTATTGTTGCTGATATTGCGAATTTCTAATGGTAATTCATTCCAAACATGCATTCCATATAAGGTAAATGTATTGTTGCCGTAGTTTGTGCGAGGTATATAGGGTAGAGTAAGCTCATTGTTTGTTTGTGATCTCAGAGTTTGATAGTGTTATTACATCAAAACGGCTGTATGATTAATTAATAACAACTTAAGTTCATATATGAATTCAACCGACATCGATCTTTGGTGCAGAATCGACAACCTGTGACCTCTCTCTGTTAGTCGGTCGCCAGTTTGTCATATCCTCTCATGTGACTGGGGCGGAACTATTTTCTGGAACGTAGTTTTGAGCGGCTTTCCAGGAAAAGACGGAGCATCACATGTATACACCGGTAATATGATACAAATGAAAGGCCTTTTCGACACATATATTCCCGCAGAACGCCACAACAAGTTCTTTATTAAAGGAACCTGCACCTTCGCACAAAGTAAATTGAACTATATTGCACCGGGAAAAGATTCTGGTTACAAAAATGAGAGGTTTTGTCTACATAAATAAAATAGCCGAAATACAGTCCTCAGTTCAAACTGTTCAAAGTTTTGACGGGAACTGTTATCCTGGTTGTTGTGTACGCTTAAGTATGCACATCTGCTAGTTTACAATGGCATTAAGTATTTATGTTTTATGCAATTAACAAATAAACATCTCATATTAAAATCAAATGAAGGTCTCTGCCTAACAATGAGAAACACATGGAGTCAAATCAGAAATCAATTCCTGTGTATTCTACATTTTCTACAGCTTGATGTAACTACAATATTGCTAAAAGCAACGTAAAACATCATGCAAACAAACTACTCATTTTCTAATGGGGTTTCTCAAAGCATAGGCGAAAAATGATACGCAATGCTTTTGTATTTATTTTAAATCCAAACATTTTGAAGGAGATGTGTCAAAGGACGTTTGTACCACTGATATGAGGAACTCTTGAAAACGAATAGATGGATGTATTAATTGACTGCTTGGTTGTGTGAAAGTGTCAAAGGACGTTTGTACCACTGATATGAGGAACTCTTGAACACGAATAGATGGATGTATTAATTGACTGCTTGGTTGTGTGGGACACCACCCCAAAACACAGTTGTATTTAGTTTATATATACATGTACACGCACACTGAATTTCACGTGTATTGATTAATTAAAGAATTGATTGGTTGAATGACTAGTGGTGTAGGTAAGTCATAAAAGGTGTATTTACCCAAAACCCGCTCACTGTAATAGATAATTTAATTATTTGTATTTCGGTTTTTCCACGGAGTACATTTTAATGCCTAAAATGTTTTTAACGCACGTACATCGCACGTACATAATTAATGTTTATATCGCGAGGACCGAACAGTGTCTTAATCAAAGCACTCGAAGTGCTGTCAGCAAGGGGATAACTGAAGATCACGGAATTACACTAGAACAAGGATTTACGGATCAATTTTGTTATCACATACATTTCACAAGAAGACCTTGTTATGTCCGTTTATTGAATAACATTTGAGTTGAATGCACACTATTGTATACACAGAGTAGGGGTCTATCGTAAAAAGTTTTATTTGACTGGCGGTATTTTACAGAGGTCGTTGCATAGTTTACACACTCATTGATGCATTAATCCCAATACATGCTATATAAAGATCAAAAGAACGCTGCAAAACAATGAATTTTTTTTGAAATTGCAATTAAAATATTAAAGCAAAAATAATCCAAATTGTAGGGGTCAGTCTAGCATGTCTTTATACAGTCACAGCTGCCTCAACAAAACTGAACATGTTATTTTTCCATAACATAGGTGAACACATACATGCATTGTTTTTTTTTTTATTCTTTCAAATTCTCAATAAGTGTGAATATTCAATGAGCAGGTTGTAGAAGTAGTCGATTTGAAGGTACTAATAGATCGGTCGGTGGTACTTTTTACTCTAATAGTGTTTTTCAAGATACACAATTTCTATTGATATTAAAATAGTCATTATCATTTATAGCGGTACAATTTGCTATACATGTGTACAACATTAAATGCAGGAACAACCATATATCTTAGCGGAATATTTAATACTTTAAAGATTAACATGGGCTACATTGGTTTTATAGACATATGCGTGACTTTGAGTGGATACACTTTCATTCATGACTTAATTAGTTAAGACAATATACAAAGCACTCCCCTTCTCTAGCTTCAAATGATATCACATCCTAATCAACAGGGAAATTTCCACAAAACTTCACAGGAATGTTCCTTTGGTGGTCCTTTTTTAAATTTGTTCAAAAGATATAAATTATAAACACAAATGTTGTTGCTACGACAGCAGGAAGGGAGTAACATGCCTAAATTGTATGTCTTCTCTGAACCCGCTTGTCAGATTCCAAGATAAGTTAGTACAAATGTTCCTTGAGTGACCCTCTACATGATTTCATTAAGCCGTATTGATTGGTTGAAAAACATGACAGCCAGACGGCACCAGAAAAGGTGCAAAATAACTCAACTTAAAAGTTCCTATTCTATTCAAGTTGGTGTCTGATTTCAGGATACATTTGATTGGTTTGAAAAGATAGCTGATAATCTACATCAGAACAGGGATAACATGAACGTTTAGCTTTAAACACAATCTTCTCAAAACAATTGGACTGATATCAACAAACTGCTCATGTGAATAATAAAATGATGGGCCTCTTTCAAACTGTTCAAATAGTTAATATCATAACAAACGTCCTTTATTGATACGTGTCATTTACATTGTCCACTCTTATTCACGCTCTTGATTAAATTATCTCTGATATTAGTAGATACATAACACAAAAATGCTACATTGCTATCATTCAGGTGATCGATCAGTCAGTGCCACGATTGTCCTGTTTTGGAGATGCAAAAATAATAATTTATTATAGCACTATTCCTGTGTTCTCGTTATCTTGTTACCGAATGTTTTCAAAGTCGTCCGGTGCAGATTTGTTGTCAATGATACTAAATGGGAAGCTTCACTAACAGGTGTACATATTATTACCATGTTCCGGTTGAGTTATTTTTCACAGACTTATTGCCATTTCAATATAGTATAGTATGTGCCAGTTCTTGTTTTCAAAGTAGTCTGCTCTGAATATTACTTGTATGTTGGAACGATAGGTTAAAGTATCCAGGAAGTTGAAACAAGTTGTAAGATTTGCTTCAACATCGATTTTTAACGAGCTCAGTTTGCAGATACGACAAATGCCGTTTGAACCCGGGAACTGTTTAAACCATGACTGTAATCGAATATACGTTACCTTTCTCCGTCACACAACCATCGTTCTTCTCTCCGGCTTGTCTGTCATTACCTAGATCCACACTTTCTACTGGTAACAACTGCTTGAACGTCGATCGCTGATAACGGCTGTTCTTCCTTTCCTCACTTAAAGTTTGAGGCAACTCGGGTTTAGACTTTCTTGAAGTCATCAATTTAGATTATATTGAGGAATTACATAATTTTCACAATTTAATAAAAGTACGTCTGCTCTTGTAAATACCTAACAACGTTAGTGACGGTTTACGCCGCTGTGACGTCATGCGTTACTATACCGACGTTATACGCGTTAAAAAATAGTCCATACATTTCAATTCATTGATTATGGAAATATATCAATAGTGATGCTCTTGCATTTTCAAGAATGTTGATAAGAATATGTGTCAAATTGTTCAAGCAGAGAGCGAAGGAGGCGACCAAGTAAAAACAAACAAAGTATATATAATCTACGCGTAAGTGTGGCCGTTTGTTTTATACTGGTAACCAATCAGATGAAGCGTTGTCTATTTTCGACGACGACGTCACGTCAACGAAACATGAGCCGTTCCGGGAGAAAACCAACATAATATCATCTGCGTAATGTATCGACCTAGATCAGCCTGCGCAGACTATTCCGTCTCAGGGGGGTAGAGGTATAAAGTAGTAATTCATGCAACAGAAAATTCACAGGAGGCGAAAAATGTCTGTCCGGGTTAACCTACGGGGTATGTTTAGCCTGATCGATACTTCACGCAGAGGCCTCAATGTCGGTTTTCTCGTGGGACGGCTCGAATTAAGAAAATAGAAAATGGACTACTTCCATGATGGTATTATCCACGAAACCAACCATACACATAAAATGCGACATCTGTGTCATCCGTATAGTCTTATCTGGACCCACATTGTACGTCAATCAATCATTTGAGATTTCATAGAGAAAAAGGAACTATGCTTTGCAATAATTCGTTCGGAATCTTTTAAAACATTAATTGTAATTACGACAAAACTGCATTCCGTAGACTCGCGATAAATCGGAAGTCAACCGTGAAGGACTACTTCGCTATCCTTCAAATTAAAAATAATATATATGCGTTATCAGCTTAGAACTTTATTAATACTCCAATGATTATTATAAAAAGCCAAGAAAAGCGAACAGCAACAGTTCTGATTGCTTATCTATGGCTATCCTGTTTTCAAAAGACAGTTCAGTTCAAGGAATTTGATCGAGTTACATGATAAATTATCACATGTTCGACGTATCGAGAGTCCAATGTACGTGTATTGTTCATTTGAGACGTCCCGCGAGAAAAAACAACATTGCGTTAAGAATCGATCCGGATAAGCCTAAGCATGCCGCGCAGGCTAATCCGGGCTGAGAATTTCCTGTTTCTGGAATATTTACTCTATATCTCTAACCCCCTGAGACGCAGTCCATAATGTTGGTTTTCTCGTGGAACGGCTCTTTTGTGTTTATTCGTTACATTTCCGTGATACTTGAACGATAACATGTAGAGAACAGAAGATTCTGGTCAAACTGCGCACAGCAGGCGCGGACAAATTTGGATCCTCGCTGTTTAAAATATTCCCCAGGTCTGTTTTCGCGTAACGTAATCTCAAACCAGGAAGTCTTATATACGTCCCTGTTCAAATCAGAAGATTGAGAAAGGTGATCGATGGTGAAGCAAATAAGTAAAAGTGTAAACAATTTAACCACGAAAAGGACTCGTCGAGCGTACATCTATGTTACAAACATACGGGACGGGGAATCCCAGTCGGATGCATTTTCTTTGTGCATGTTTTTTCTTCTTCTCTGCCGACATAATTACTCGTACCGATGAGGTAATTCAGCACAAATGATCACCCTCCTTCCTTTAACCCTTTCTCTGCCGACATAATTACTCGTACCGATGAGGTAATTCAGCACAAATGATCACACTCCTTCCTTTAACCCTTTCTCTGCCGACATAATTACTCGTACCGATGAGGTAATTCAGCACAAATGATCACACTCCTTCCTTTAACCCTTTCTCTG
>JAUELF010293794.1:4017-18805 GCA_031471495.1 Clinocardium nuttallii | reverse complement strand
GATATTAAAACGATTATTACACTATTTGTGTGTACGGTGTTACACCGGTTTTATTACACTTTTTGTGTGTACGGCGCCACACCGGTTCTACCACACTATTTGTGTGTATGGTGTTGCATCGGCTTTAGTACACTATTTGTGTGTACGTCGTTACACTGGTTTTATTACACTGTGTGTATGGTGTTACACCGGTTTCATTACACTATTTATGTGTACGGTATTACACCGGTTATTACACTATTCATGTATACTGTGTTACACCGGTTTTATTACACTATTTGTGTGTACGATGTTAACACGATTATTACACTATTTGTTTGTACGGTGTTACACCGGTTTTATTACACTTTTTGTGTGTGCGGTGTCACACCGGTTCTACCACACTAGTTGTGTGTATGGTGTTACACCGACTTTAGTACACTATTTGTGTGTACGTCGTTACACTGGTTTTATTACACTGTGCGTATGGTGTTACACCGGTTTCATTACACTATTTATGTGTACGGTATTACACCGGTTATTACACTATTCATGTGTACTGTGTTACACCGGTTTTATTACACTATTTGTGTGTACGATGTACGGTGTTACACCGGTTTTACTACACTTTTTGTGTGTACGGTGCCACACCGGTTCTACCACAATATGTGTGTGTATGATGTTACACCGGCTTTAGTACACTATTTGTGTGTACGCCGTTACACTGGTTTTATTACACTGTGTGTATGGTGTTACACCGGTTCCATTACACTATTTATGTGTACTGTGTTACACCGGTTATTACACTATTTGTGTGTACGTTGTTAACAACCGGTTATTACACTATTTGTGTGTACGGTGTAACACCGGTTTCATTACACTATTTGTGTGTACGGTATTACACTATGTATGTGTACGGTGCCACACCGGCTTTATTACACTATTTGTGTGTACGGTGTTACACCGGTTATTACACTATTTGTGAGCACGGTGTTACACCAGTTTTATGACACTATTTATGTGTGTGTGGCGTTACACCGGTTTTATGACACTATTTGTGTGTACGGTGTTACACCAGTTTTATCACACTATTTGTGTATGGTGTTACACCGGTTTTATTACACTATTTGTGCGTACGGTGTTACATCGGTTCTATTACACTGTTTTGTGTGTATGGTAATACACCGGTTCTATTACACTATTTGTGTATGGTGTTACACCGGTTTCATCACACTATTTGTGTGTATGGGATTACACCGGTTCTATTACACTATTTGTGTATGGTGTTACACCGGTTTCATCACACTATTTGTGTGTATGGTGTCACACTGTCTTTATCACACTATTCGTGTATACGGTGTTACTACACTATTCGTGTATACGGTGTTACTACACTATTCGTGTATATGGTGTTACATCGGTTCTATTACAATATTTGTGTGTACGGTGTTACACCAGTTTGTTCACACTATTTGTGTGTACGTTGTTCCCACCGGTTTTATTACACTATTTGTGTGTACGGCGTTACACCTTTTTTATTACACTATGTGTGTGTACGGTGGTACACCTGTTTTATTACACTATTTGTGTGTACGGTGTTGCACCGGTTTTATCACACTATTTGTGTGTACGGTGTTACACCGTTATATCACACTATTTGTGTGTACGTTGTCCCCACCAGTTTTATTACACTATTTGTGTGTATGTTGTTACACCTGTTGTATTACACTATTTATGTGTACGGTGTTACAGCTGTTTATTACACTATTGTATGTACGGTGTTACAACTGTTTTATTACACTATTTGTGTGTACGGTGTAACACCGGTTTTATCACACTATTTGTGTGTACGGTGTCACACCGGTGTTATTACATTACCAGTACTGTTGGTAATGTTAAACTGATACCAGCACTTCATTCTTATCGCAATGGTAGATCGCCAAGAAGGGAAACAACTATTTTAAACATTTGTTATGAACCAACCAGGGATCGAACCCTGGTCTCCCGCTCTAGATCGCGGACGCTCTCAAACCTACACACACGAGGTGGTTTCTTTGAAAGAAGGGGCTATAGTTGCGTTCACAGAAGGCTTTGGTGAGTCTGTTTCGCAAGTATAGTTCGGGTTCTCTATCATAACATTGACAAAGCATGGGTCTATACGGTCCCCGCAGTATTCATAAGGTTGTCTTTTCTCTGACAACTAAGACCGTAGAGCAGCAGTACAACTTCCAATACCACCATAAGAGAGTCTGATGATGTCCATGCTGTTCCCTGATGATGTCCATGCTGTTCCCTGATGATGTCCATGCTGTTCCCTGATTATACAACAGGGCGGACACCGAGGCCTTTTACAACAACCTAGCATATACTAGACTATCAAGGTCAATCGGATTCCCCCAATGTGACATTCCGGAGTGCGATTCTTTAAAAAGTAGCGTTATGTCGACATTTGGCTGTCACTATAGAGACAGCTGAATGACACCTAGTCGGAAATGTGTCTTTGTATAATTTGATAAAATGACATTCATATAGACAGGAATAAATGGCAGATGGAAAATGACATTCGCCTGGACACTAAACTAAGACGCCCGCCAGCGACTCACACAACACTAATCTCAGTCAACTTGCTACGTTACAACATTGTTATTTCGCCATTAGTGGAAGAGGCTGATGCAATCATTAAATCCCCGTCACAACGTCCTAAACATTTTGGCGGACGTAGTAAGAACTTATAAAACGTAGTAGGAAGGCAGTATAAACCAGTAAGGACGTCCTTATGAACCATGAGGACGTGGTTTAACTGTGAACATGTAGTGAAGACGCAGACGAATCAGGACAAAGTAAGATTATATAAGAACCTAAACATGACAACATTGACATGGTTATGACGTAACTTGAACCGTGTATAGACTTCATTGTCAAGCATGGTGTGGACGGGCATGATCGCCTTAGGTTGACACTGCATTGTCACTGGGTTCTTTGTGCATCAACTGTGTGTTCTCACCACGCAGTTAGAACGTGGTAGATGCGTGTTTAGTCCGTAGAAGGATATGAATAATCTTACTAAGAACGCATTGAGAATGCAATTGACATGGTGAGCGCGGGACAAAGAGCGTGTTTAAACATAGACGTCACGTCGTCGTGGTCTTCGTCTGCGTGTGACGGGGGCTTTAGTGTCGTAATTCCGAATGGATTTAATAAACGTTGGCTCTTTCGGTTATAATCCCACGTGGAAAAAAGGCATACCATAGACAAACTTTGCATTTCTAAACAGTGTAGCTTTGGCATGTTAGTTCTGCTAACTCTCACCAGATCTACACAGTTTGACATACGAACAATATTGTGGAAGTAATATTTGGAAAATTTGAGCATTATGTCTTTTCCAACAAATTGAACTGTTCGTAGTTCCAAAAACAAAACATAAATGTGAGGTGATTACATATATTAATGACCCTCGACGAATTTAAAAAATAATGATTAAACGCGTTACTGGATCAAAAAACAAGTAAATTGGCGTTAACAATCGGGGATGTAGTTCTAGTATGTTCGTAAAAAGAGGCATTTAGGACTAAATAACTTGTATTCGGACAAAATATACATCCAGATTAAAATTTACGATTTATAATTATACATGTCATGGGCAAACGGGGTTGGCCTCAAGTTCTCACAACTTAGATACGGCAATCCCCTTTAATAATTACACACATTTTTATTTTGTCTTTAAATACGACTTCGACTTTTCTAAATGTTATAGCATTTATTTGTTAACATATATATTCCGGTTCGGCAACTGTTCAGGGGTGGAGTGAAAGCTCCGATGAGACGACTCACATGAGTTTTCTCTGTACACAAATGCTACGGAACCCTGCAGACTGAACCGGACCGACACATTCCATCTTAGGGGTTTAGAGGTATAGAGCAATGACTCATTAAACAGAATATCCACAGGAGACGAAAAAGTGTCTATCCGGGTAAGGCTGCGTGGCATGCTTAGGCTGATCCGGGTCGATACTTTACGCAGATTTCACAATGTTGGTTTTCTCGCGGGACAGCTGAAATTTATTGCTAAACGTGGCTCAATTGTATTTCCATAAAGGTCAAGGTCAGGTCTAAATTGTCCAATAATTCCAATAATACCACGACAAGAAGTCGTTTACAACACTAGGATGTGGTTACTGGAAGGTACATATAGCGGTACAAGTGTTTACAAATGAATGTTTATGTCGTCATTCGCAAAGTCTGTAGACAATTGACAGGCAACCATGCGGTTATATATCAGTGTATAATTTGATTAGAGTACATTCATGTAGCCAGAAATAACTGGCAGACGGGGATTGTCATTCGTCTTTACTTTTAATTAGAATATGGTCGGTGGTTTTCATTACACACAAGCGTAAATACAGACTCTTACAGGAATGAGTTACATCCGTTAGTTATGCAGCTATTGTTTAGTTGGGATTGGCGTTTGTCTTTTGCTTAGATTTTTTTTCTGTTGTGCAAGATCCTTATCCTGCTGAAATGTTTGTTTGTTTTTGTATGTTTTTTCTTCTAGATTTTCAAAATTTGCTAAGTTACATGCCACTTATTTCGCGTTTGTTATGACAACACAACGATAATACAAGTATGCAAGTCTTTAATAACAATCAAAAACTGTTACCGCCAACGTACGTTTGTTTAAATGAACAGCTAATATTTGTAACGTCGTAATATCATTGGTTAAATGACGTCACGCTATTGAAATAAACAATGACGTCAGAGGTCATGAAAGGTCGAGCGGTTCATGCAAAATGAACATAATTTAATTGTACAGAAAATCAAGGGCGAATGTAAATATTAACTCTTGAAATGCAGTATCGGGTATACGACTATTTTAAGACTACGGTAATGTTCATGCTATATGTAAACTTACACAATATGGTTGACGAGGTGAGGCAAACGAATTGGGGGCCTAATGCATGTGGGTACAGCGTAGATTAAGCACCCGCATTGTCTCACCAGCTTATTCACTATCCGTCTACCTGCGAGTTCGCGCTAGATGATCTATTTACAGAAAACTAGAGATGTAGCACCATAAGTTTAACGCTAATTTAGTTTTTATATGATTCCGTTACGGAGAGACAATAAGACCCTTAATCGTCAGACACGGCTCATAAAGGAATGTATTGAAATGCATTGGACCGATCGATCTGGTTTAAATTACAGGTATTATTCACGAGATACATTGTATGACTTAACTTGTTAAACAAAGTTGTATCCACAATTGGAAGTGACCGGGTCTACGTCGATTATTCACGGATATAACATCGGTGTTTACATACAACGTTTGCAAGTAAGGTGATTTAAATGCTGATTGTTTCGGATATTGTTGAAATAAAAAGAAATTGGAATCACTACACATGATCGGAAACCGAGTAACTATTTATGTTATTCATGAGCTACGTCCGGAGTTTAAATCGAGTTTACCAATTTCCGAGTGTATTCGTGAACGTTGTTCGATGTTTAAATTGAGTTTACGAATTTAGACGAATAATTCCGAGTGTGTTGTTGAACGACGTTCCGAGATTTAAATTGAATATACGTATATAGCCGAAGACTTCCGATGAATTCATGAACGGCATTCGAGCTTAAAATTTGAGTTTACGTATTTACTCGAAAATATCCGAGTTTAATCATGAATGAAGTTTAATCTTTTAATTCAATTTACGGATTAATCCGAATACTACCGAGTTAATAAATGAATGACGTTTGTGGTTTAATTCGGTAACGGATCTAGCCGAAGAGTTCCGATCAGTTGCGAATTTAGCTGAATACTTTCAGTTTACTTATGAACAACGTTAGAGCGGTACATTTAAATTACGAATGTAACCGAAGTTATCCGAGTGTACTTATTAACGATGTTCGAGGTTAGAATTAAGTTCACAAATTTTGTAGAAGAATTCCGAGTTTCATTTCTTTTAAAGGGATTTACACAAAGTTAGACAAATATATCGATAGTAAGGAATTGATAAGTACTTAATCAATCGAATTTATTTGTTTATACGTGTACGCAAAGTCAAAATACCTGTCATTGCTTTTGGGTCAAAACAGTGTATAAAGTAAACGGAAACACTTTGCTTTGTTTGAATGTTTTTGTTATACCAGCAAGTAGGTCATAATGCTATCCCCACCGACCTAAACGACAAGGCGGAAACGATTAATTGATTGTTTTGTGTTATCTCTTGTAGTCTTACTCACCTGGGAACGGGTAGAATCCTTAGTTTATGTTGGATATTGTTTCCATAAATGTTATTACAATATATATACTAAAACAGGTCATGTTTCCCCGTATAGCTCACGTGAACTGTTTCTTTTTGCCCAAGTACTATATCTGCCAACTGATTTTGAAATACATCAAGCCCCTTTCTGTAAGAGAAACTTAGATATTGTCATTCAAACCCCTTTCTGATGCTGACTGGCGGCATTAGTTAATGTGCCGCACTGATGTCATGTTTTCAAGTAATCCATGTAAATCAAAATTGAAAAAAATAACGTCCTTAATCAAAGATTTCTGTCAATTCACTTATGCTACCTTTAAATCGATCCACATCATTCTTCTTCTGTGTATTGTAAGTCCATATTATTCGCCATCTGAATAACATAAGTCAAAGCTACTGAATGTGTTTAAAACAACTGCATTTGCAGCTTTTTTGCATAAACCATCAGCCACAAATGGATTTATAATGCATTGACAGCAGAAAGCTTTGATAAGATATCCTTCAGATGGATTATTTCAAAAGAATAAACATACGAAGTGGAAAAGTCACGATAGTTTGGTATAGTTTGATAGAGAAATGCATTGTTTATGGATTCCGTATTTCGATGACATGTATTATTCAAACAATTTGAAAGGTTGAGTTAAAGCGAATCGACCCCCTGAAACTGTTTAGAGGAGCACGTTCCTGTGGTCTTATACGGTGACGTTCTACAAGGTAACGTGCATACACACGCCCTGCTTCTGTAAACCAGCTGTAGTTATTTTGTGAAATGAACAGCTTAATATCAGCATGCCCTCTTATTACACATGATTCAAATGAACACTGTTGAGAACATATTTTGCAATATATTGTATATCTCCCATTTAAACTGCATTCTAAACATGCGTCATAAGTATTTAATTTCGATTGATTTTGATGTTGTAAAAAGAAACGTTTAAAGTCTATGGTATGGTCTACAAAGCGATCAATGTGCGGTCGATCTACTAGATAAAAACTGTATCACCGAAGCGGTCTAGGTATTAATACTGCCACCAGCGGGTCAGTCTATAGCCAATTACACCACAGAGTCTGCCACTACAACAATATTTAAGTTTAAGTCTTTCTTATGACCCGGCCTGGATCGAGCCCACATTCAACGCGAACGCTTTACCACCACATCACCGAGGCGGTTCAGTTGATTGGAAAGTTTCAACAACTCATGAAATGCCGTATCGGGTATACGCCTTTTTTAAGACTACGATAATACACATGTTGTATGAAGAATTACGCAATATGGTTGACAAATTATTGGAGAAGTGTCAACTGTATTGTTAGTAAACGATTTGAGGCAAGCGAATTGGGATCCTAATGCATCCACAGTATCTCACAAGATCTTCATTACCCGTCAATACCCGTTTACGTGAGAATTCGCGCTAGATGGATTAATGTACAGAAAGATAGATATGTAGAACTACAAGATTGTTGCCAATTCACTTTTATATGATTCCGTTACGGAGAGACAATCAGACCCCAAACTCGACAGATGCGGCTCATAAAGTAATGTATTGAAAGGCATTGGAGCAATTAACCATTAACTTGTCATTGTGTTTTTCGTTTTACTTTGTTTAAATTACAGGTATTTTTGTGCAAAACCATTGCTTTGTTGAAGAGGTACATTGTTTTTTTGTATTTATAACTTGTTTTCTACTATAGTCTTTCAATTTACGAAACTTGTCTTAAGTAGTATTACTTTAATAATTCTAGTTGTATAAACAATTGGGAATAACCGGATCAACGTCGATTATTCACGAATATAGACACTATTGTCTTCCGACAACGTTTACAAATAAGGTGATTCAAATGCTGATTGTTTCGGATATTGTTTTAATGAAGATTTATTTTAAGCGCTACACATTATGGAAAACCGACTAACTACTTATGTTTTCGTTATAGTCATGAGCTACGTCCGAAGTTTAAATTAGGCTTACCAATTTCCGAGTTATTCGTGAACGTTTATCGATAATTAAATTGAGTTTACCAATTTCCGAGAGTATTCGTGAACGTCGTTCGATGTTTAAATTGAGTTTACGAATTTAGACTAATAATTCCGAGTGTATTTATGAATGACGTTTGAGATTTAAAATCAATTTACGGATTAAGTCGAATACTTCCGAGTGTATTTATGAATGACGTTCGAGCTTTAAATATGTTAATGAGTTTAGCCGAATACTTCCGAGTGTATTTATGAATGACGTTCGAGCTTTAAATATGTTTACGAGTTTAGCCGAAGAATTCCGAGCGTATTCATATTTAAATTGTGTTTACGAATTTAGGCGAAGACTTTCGAGTCACACTGTTCTAATCGTTGTATAGTTAGTTGCAGCTATGTGTATTGTAGCGATGCGGTAGATGGTTTGCCTACGGGACAACGCTCGATCGGTAACTTTAGATTAAAGGAATATGACCGGAGATAACCGAGTGTACTTGTAAAAGACGTTCGAGGTTTGAATCAAGTTCATTAATTTAGCAGAAGCGTTGCGAGTTCATTTATTTACTATTTTGAATGGAACTAAGACGAAGAAAATATATCTATAGTTTGATGTTTTGTTTATCAATTCGATTTAAATTTGTTTCAACGTTTGCATTTGTGGCAAAACTAGTGTTGAACTAGATGTTTTGTATTTTGTTTTACCAGCCAACTGGTCATAATGCTATCCTAACTGTCATGAGCGACAAGGGAAAGACGAATTGGTAATTGTCTGTCGCTTTACGCCGGTAAAACAATTGTTTAATTATATAACGGCGTTTGTTGGTTTTTTACGAGTACTCCATTTTTCCCAACATGAGCCAATCAGTCGTAATACTAAACCCACAATTCTAAGCGCAAAGGAGGGCACCGGTTACTACACTTTTACAATTATTTTGATATGACCCGATCGGAAATCGAGCCCGCAATCTCTCACAAAGCCGAGATGTTTGAGTAAAAGAGGAAATCGCCGTGATCGAGTGGTTAGCGTCGGGGCTTTTAAACCGGGCTATCCCGGTTCGATCCCCAGTCGCAGATGTGGTCATGGTGGTGAGCTCTTGGGCAAGGAACATTTCTCCGCCAGGTACTGGTTTGTTTAACCATGTATCATTAATTTTTGAACCGCTTCTTTGATATAACTAAAATAATGTTCCAAGTGGCGTAAAACCCTTATTAAACAAACACATATGAAATCAAGTAAATACTACCTCTTTTAAAGTTTATAGTATATAACCCGGCATATGTATATAATTCAAGTTCGGTAAATTATATAGATTGAATTTTTAAGCAAATATATGTTTTAAATTATTTCAGATTACAAAACGGAAAATGTACAATCTTCACATGTTATTTCTGGTAAGTAAAAGCATCCAGATCGATAATACAGAAAGGAAACAGTTAAATGATTATATTGATTGATTGATTGATTGATTGATTGATTAATTGATTGATTGATTGACTTATTGATTGATTGATTGATACGACCATAACGGCGTTTTCAACAATTTGACACTCAAACCACAGCGACCAATTCACCTACTCATGTATTTATTGGCTTTTCCACACTATTTCTCTACACAACAGACTTTCAAAGTAACTCGCTGCTTTTCAAAGTAGACTGCTCGTCCAGTGGTTGAAGACAAACAACGTTGGGGTTCAAATTCAAAACGACTGGATTGACTAAGTTACCGGAGCTTGGCTTGACAAATCGAGCGATATCTACTGAAAAGTGATTTTGTAGCAACTTCTTTACGGTACCCTTTTTACATGTATACGCATTTAAGATGCATTTTAAGGAGAAGATTTTTTTTTTCAAAATTACAAATAGCAAGTAACTCATGCTCATTTTGTTTGGTGATTTGCATCGTTTCAACAACTGCTTCAGATAAATCACGGTGTTTTAAATGGGGATTGTTTTCGGGTTTTGTGTTTTTTACAAATATTACCGGTCCATTTAATCTCACACAAGCGAGTCATAAAGCTAATCCCACATTAGTTGCGTCAAGAAGGTTAATCCATTATAACAGTTTTGGTATTGCCCGGTCAGTGATTGAACCCCCTTGACCCCCCGTGCCCGCGGCGCTCTACAACTACATCGCCTCCAACACAGAAGAAGACAAATCATTAATCATATTGCGGTACAAATGTACATATAAAATACAAATTTATCCCTAAAACCCCTATATGCATATACGCAACGTGCCCCAACAGTTCATTTTCTTGTTTTGACTAATGGACCAAGTCTTGTTTAAACATGCGAGGGAATTGCTCATCGAGGTAATGGACATGAGTTGGGCGGTTATTTCAATAGTAATACCCCTTGAAATTAGCTGTCGCTTTATATAGATTGAATTTTTAAGCAAATATATGTTTTAAATTATTTCAGATTACAAAACGGAAAATGGACTATTCTTAGATAAGGAAGGCTGTTGTTATCTATACACTCAAGTTTTAATCTGTCCTACACCAACGCAGACGGCCAAAATATCTTATATTTGTTTAAAGGAAATAGATTAACATACTTAATGAATGTAATACAATACCTTTAACTATCGCACAGAACAACAAATATGATATCGAATTTTCACAGTACATATCAGTTAAGTATCCTGAATGGGACATTACCATATGAAGTCGTAATAATTCGACCCTGTTAATTGTTTTTACCGACATGACCACGAACAGTACGATAACGGGAACCCGAACCTGAACTTGCATTTTGCCATTTAGTATAATACCAAGTCAATGATTCTGAACAATGATCATTCCAATCACCTTTCCAACACAAAGACACTTTTCTACGCCTCTTCAGCATACAACATTTGAAAACATTATGGCAAAAGAGGGCAATTTCTCCTTTTGCTACTGTTTGTCAACCCTGTTTAATATTTTAATTTTCATGTTGAGATAGTATAGAGATTCTTCATATTTTCGTCTTGATTTGTTAACCTTTAAAGCCGTCTGTTGCGATCTGCTGTATGTTGGAAAGGTTTATAAACATTGTCACATTCGTACAGCATTGCCTTTACAGCTTCACATTTTTCGTACAATAACAATGTATATCCATTTGTCATTTTAGATGAAAGGAATATTCATGCTTATGTCTCGTATTTCTCACGGGGATTACAAAGCAGATAAAGATTATGAATGTTTCCGACAACTTCACACGTCGGTAGCCCTTGTATCGTCTGTAGGAAGTTTCTTTTCCAAGGCGACGGGTTTTAATGACAACCACTTTGCTACATGGATATTACATATATGGGTTAGTTTATATAATTGATTATTCTTCTTGTGCTCCTTCTTCTTCTCTTTTAGTTCTTCCTGTTCTTCTTCTATTTTAGTTCTTCTTGTTCTTCCTTTTCTTTCTTCTCATTCTTTTTTCTTTTAATTTCTTTTTCGTGAACATTGTGCCCCGAAAAGGAGATGGTGGTTGGAAACCACGAAGACGTCTAGCAATGTATGGCTTTAATAACATTCTGCTTTGATTTTATTCAAAGTTATATGTAAATTTAAAAGAAAGCGGTTGCACATTTGACATTTTGACAGCAAATGCATATTGTTTCTTTTATCTTACATGCACACAGGGAATATTCTGTTGAGGCTGTTCAGATGATTTATATTTGAAAAAGACAAAATTGTAGCTTGATGGTATACATGTTAAAATTCCTTTATATCGGTATTTAAGCCCGTTTCATTTCATGGCAAAATATCAACCCCCTCCCCCCGCTCCCTCCAGTAGACAGTTTTAAAACCTGCAACATATTTTCCATTTATAATATATTTTGCAAATATTTTAATACAGAATAAGGAAAAGAAAAAGATACACATTTCTTCATTTTAAAGTTTATGATTGGCCTTTCAACCTGGCACCACTGCCTTATTTTGAATGACGTCATTTCATTTCAATGACGTCCCATCATATTTCAGTGACGTACCATTTTTATTCTTGGTAATATTTTGACCTAGTCAAGTATGGAGTATTAATCCATCGTTTTTGGACTGCGTATGACCATCTGCATGTAGTTTGCACCGTTGAATGTGCAGGTATATAATTATTAAATATATAAGCTTTATTTAAGTCTTCATTTGTTTTCAGGGATGTAGTTGTACGGTTATACACTTACTCTTCAGGTGTACACATCAGGTACAGATATAGTTTTATCAATATTATAATTTATAATCATTTTATCTTAAGTGTAGCATATTCTTCTTCGACAAATTCGTTTATGTAATTTAACCTTGTGCTTCAATGTATTATTTGTTTATTGTACTACCATTTAAAGAGACATTTTTGTCATTATGTTTGTGTAAGAAACCAGGACTATTCTTAGATAAGGAAGGCTGTTGTTATCTACACACTCAAGTTTTAATCTGTCCTACACCAACGCAGACGGCCAAAATATCTTATATTTGTTTAAAGGAAATAGATTAACATACTTAATAAATGTAATACAATACCTTTTATACAGCAAACTAGTATATGTAACTAAGTTATATAATAATCGATTTGTTCCCACTTAGACATTATAAGAAACAAATATATAGTTATAAAACAAGTAAAAGAATCATAGCATAAAACCATACAAATAATAGATCTATACAGACTACATACACAGTATTAAGGTTCAAATATACAGTTTACAGGTAGAGGAGAATTGATTAACTTTCCAATTTATTCAAATTGAATGTAGATATATCTCTCATTACTTGTCACAATATGCCATTCCCAATTGAAGGGCAATAATAAAAGTTGTGTGTAATGATCAAATTGTATACAAGAATTACCTGATAAACAATTGCTGCCATTCTGAAGTTCAGTTCGGGAATTACCAGATGAAAGATTGCTGCCATTCTGAAGTTCAGTTCGTGAATTACCTGATAAACAAATGCTACCATATTGAAGTTTATTTCGCGAAATACCCTTTAGACAAATGCTGCCATTCTGAAGTTCAATTAGCGAATTACCCTATAAACAAATACTGCCATTCTCAGGTTTAGTTCGCGTACATAAAAAGTGACACAAATGCGTTCCTTAAAATTACAACTTATTCCAATTCAAATAAATTCTTACCAGTATCCTAGATTCCGGTATCCTATTTTTAATCTACTGTTTACGTCTGTTTGACAAAATGTCTGACTGAGAAGAGAATGACAGCTCAAATGAACATGGATTTCTATCACAAGTCCAAATTCGGAGCAAATAATTGATATGCATGAAAGATTAAAAACCAATGAAAAGGAACTGAAATAATAAACTTAACACATACTTGGCTTCATTTTCAAAGTGGTCTGCTGCAGATTGCTGTGTCTTGGAAAGAATACCATAAATGACTTCCCTCCTTGGCACAAAAGCTTACGGTAATGCATCATTCCCAGTATTAATAATACCGGTAATGTTCACAGGGTACGCATATTAACATGTATATTCTATCAAATAATCTCACTTAAAATGTTCAATTGTAAATTACTTCAGTAGAATGGTACCTCCCCCTTATATATGACATTTAAAGAGTCAATCAACTTTAATATCTTTTTTATATTTATATAAAACTCGGATACGCGTACATGCGCACAACCTCACATACCGTTTACTTAAGGCATACACAATAAACATCAATTAAGTATGACAAACTAGAGGTGTAGCCTAACAGGAGAGAATCAAAAACTACCCTTATTAAAATAATATATATAATTGAGTTTATCGCGAAGGTTCTATATTCTGCTTTGCATGGTTTACACAAAGGAAGGTCAAGAGCAATTGAGGCCCACTCATTTTGAAACATGAGTACATGTAGATGCCGATGTGTCATTGATGTGGTAATTATTATTTTGTTTTTGATTTAGGGTAGCAGAAATGTATGCCTGATTGTTATAAGAATATTGTGCGACCTGGCTTATTTCATGTTGGTTAGTATTATCATACATACATCTCATAGTATCTTTGTTATGTTTTAAACCATTTTAAACGGTTTTTCAATTTCATAACGTTTGCAGATCTCGTATATATTATCCGTCGGTGAACTAAAAATTACTAGGCTAGAAAATATGCATTGGCGAAGTTAACTCTACCATGACCTAAGCACTCAGTCACGGCGAAATCCATTTAGTTATCTTAAAATACTATTACTTACTTAGCTGCTTCATCGATGTCACGAGTTGTTCTTTTACTTATGTAATGACTTATTGATGTGTTACACTATTTCAGTCATATCACAGCGTTCAGTTCACCTGCCAATGTGCTTCGTGAATTTCTCACACCAGCACTCCGCCGAGTCGCGGTAACTCAGTCGGTAGTGACGCGGGCTATACATCCAGGGGTTGTTAGTCAAAAACCAAGCTCGGCAAACAATCTTCCCTTCGTTTGACAAAAGTCATTGTGAATTAAAGTTTTGGGAAAAGCTGTATTCGTTTCTTCAAGGGGGCTAACAGTATTTGTGGTAGAGCAGCCAGTTGCTTGGAAAGATTGTTGTATGGTTTACTGGTGTGAGAAAGCCAGGAAACACAGTTGGATAACTGGCTGTCGTGATATGAACAAACCACTGTTGGCAAC
>JAUELF010293687.1:0-18808 GCA_031471495.1 Clinocardium nuttallii | reverse complement strand
CTTGTGTATACACAAGGAATCACAAGAATCACATGAACCATGCATAACACAATTAAACAAGGCAGGCATAAATGTAGCCATTAGAAGAGTCATCAGGAAAGGTAGAGACATGTATAAGTAGGGTGGCTTCAAGAAACCATTCCCGTTACATTTCTTTAAAGGCATTTTACGAGTGAAATTAGACCTATGGTGGTGACGTTTCTTTTATGAAAGCGATAGACCACCGCGTGACTCCTCTTAATGAATGCCAACTGTGGTTAAGGTTCTGGTAAAACTGTGATTTCACTGTTTGGAGATACAATGAGTACATGAATCGACTGATACAGTGCATAGTTCAGTTATATAGCTACCAGTACATAGTATATCTATTTGACTGCTTAAATCGATTGTTTGGGGCCTGTGCCGTCTAGCCAGGCTCTATACTAAACCTGAGCCGAATCTATTTCCTACATAATGGCATACAACTTAAAGAATGTATTCAACAGTTATAATGTAACCTCACTGTATTTTCAAGGAATTTACTAGAACTACAAATAGGTTTTTGTGGGACACTGATGCATAAGTCGCATTAGTTTTAAAAAATACCCAGAGCTCCAAAAGTCATTACTACGTTTTTATTCCTTAGCATTGCGAGGTGGAAATTCAAATTCAGGCACATACATATTTCCGTTCCATGTGAAAACCAACATTGTGGACTGTGCGTTAAGTATCGATCCGGATATGTCTAAACTAGTGATAACTCTCCCGGTTCAGGTCTCGGGATCTCCCGATGAAGACTAGTCGGTATACCGGGATGATCCGGGATGATTCGGACCATTCGTACAAGAAAAATCAATTGCATTCTCATATTTCCGTCGCTGTCCCGGAGTGCTCCCGGTTCAGAAACCGGATGCTCCCGTTTGATCCCGGTTTGGCACGGTATTTACATTATTTACTGTGTCACGCCGGCGTGTTTCTCGGTCCAGCAGTCACACAGGTCGTGTCCCGGTGCCAGCTGGTGAGACCATAATCGTGTTACGGTTCTGCCGCTCCCATTGACCCATGGCGACACCCAGTGTACCCGGTGGGTACCGCTAGTCAAATTACACTGCTGGGGAACCTAATTGTACACGACACTCTACACACCGGGAAATCGTCCGGGGTTAACCGTAACTACACACGGTATAACCCGGCATAAACGGGGGTCAACCGGCGGAATGCCGGCATACGCTGTTTTCAACCGTCTGCTAATCCGGCTCAGTCAGTCCCTAACTCCACCCGTGCAAAAAGAGCTTGTACCGGCATAAACCGGAGCTATGCCGGGTTAACCCTGGCGTTCACCGCCTGTCTACCGTGATTGGAGTATTCTGCCCCGGTCAAACATTCACGGATCGTCTTGACGGATCCACTACGGATGGAAACTCACAGATGACCCCGGAAAAGACTATATCCGCTGTCCGCTATGGATGCACCACGGTTTGACTAATGGTTTTGACGGATCAACCAATGCTACGATTTTAGTACGGGTTAGCACGAATTAGAACGGTCTGGTACGGACGCTCACGGAGCGCCACGGACCTGTCTCAATCAGCAATCCGTATACATAACTCCCGCGCTCGCGTATTCATTCCTCAACTTCAAATTGCCACAACGAAAGAGAGGAGCAGCAGTCAATCGTCCAGTCCGGGGGGATAATTACCGATATGGCAGCAACTTACCAGGTATATAAGCCTCTTCCTCGTGGCATGTTTCCCCTCCAGTCTGCTGCCATAGGAAGCGCCAATGTCAGAGACAGCAACATCGACAACGCTAGCAAAATCCTCCCAGGTGAGTGCCACTTCTGCTGACGCTACGTATGGCCCTGTCCAGGTTACTCGTACAGACTTAAGTGCTGGTGGCCACACGGAATCCCTTAGCGATCTCATGTCCTTTTCTGGAATTTCCACCCTGAAAGCCGGTAGGGACAGTGATATGGAGAAGAGTAATGGACACTTTCAATACAAAACATATTGAACAAGTTAACCGTTGACATTTTGGTGATTGTAACCATTGATACTTTGGTACTTGTGAATCATCGACAGTGTGGTGTTTGTTAATTTATGACATTTTGATACTTGAGAATCATTGAAATGTATGTACTTGTAAATCATTAACTTAACATTTTAGTACTTTTGAATAATTGGCATTTTGGTACTTGTTTGCCATTGATATGTTGGTACATGAATATAACTTTTAACTTTAGTTTTGCATTATATTGTTCCTGTTTTAATGTTGGTGCTCTTCAGATCACCGTTAAAGCAGACTTGAGTGAAATGTGACTCTCATAAAGTTTCTTGTTAAAAATGGCAAACAGTTTCAATAACAAAAATTAAAATAATTAAGAACCTATGTTCCATGAGGCATGTAAGCCTACAAATAAGTCCAGTGAGAAACAAATATCGTTGAAAAATATTAAAGTTGAAGTGAAATAAAATACTCTTAATTTTGAAATATACAATCATGTACTTTATTTCATTTCAATTTTTATAGTTCAACTTTAATCTTTAATCTTTTTCATCTATTTTTTTACAACTTTTATTGTTCAAGTATATATTATGTTTCAAATTCACAAAGTGAGAAATAAAGACAGAAATAAAAGGTTGATATTAACATTTGTAAATGATGTAAGAGTATGTTTACTATGTAAGTACAAATAAAAAAAATCTATTCCAAAATCCAATCATTTTAATAAAACATTATCTGTAAGTATCCAACTCAATTCGACCGTTCTGAAAGATACTCCTTCATACCATCCTATTCTGCCATGGCACCGCCCCGACAGGTGAATCAATGTATTTTTTTAGGTACAGCCTCTGCTGCTTCGCTCCCAAGGTGTCTAAGTTGCTATTCCTGGTGTTCTGTACATCGTCCATGTTAACACCCTCTCTCCAGGCTCCGGGTATGACGTTATGGTTAACATCCTTTTAAGACATGAGAGGGTTCTATTCACAAGGATATCTGACCTTCATAATGTTATCAAGGCACACACATACAAGGACTATGGCATGTACTGTATTAGGGTCCTGCAAGATGACGGAGAGTAAACACCGGAATCTGTTGCCGTGGATTGGTCGTCGGAGGAACCTGATCCACCATCTCTTCCGCCCCCGGACACCTCTCAGTCTGTCCTTAAGCAGCTCCACCGTGACCCTTGTAGTGTGTGCCATACCAATGTCCAGGTCCAGCCAGTTAAGTGCCAGCCTCAGTTGTTGGTTGTTCATGTTGCTTGTTGTTAGATGTAGACTTCTTGGATGTAACAGATATGAAGTAGGGTCCTATAAAATGGAAGTATTTAGACAGAAGTCTGGTGACAGAACGGGGGTCCTAGATGACATAATCCGTAATAAACTCGTAGTTAGTGGTATTATGCCGTGATGACATGTAATAACCCGTAGGAATGCTTGAGAAACCTTGGTAATCCCTACCTATCCCTAATAGAACGTAGTGCGATCGTGCTGATCCGTGACAAATCCGTAATAAAACGTATTGTATCCTTGGCTAATCCGTGGTGTAACCGTACAATTACATAGTTATTCGTAACTAACCGTACGCACTACGAATAAGTACGGTTTATTACGGACTACAACGGATAAATAAGGATCAGTAAGGATGTACTACGGTTGCCGGATCCGTGGTGAACATGCTCTAAAATGGTCACGGATTTACAAGTACTACTACGATTGACCCAGGATACAATACGGACAGATTGCCACGAATGATGCCGGGTCGTTTCCGTGGCTAATCCGGCGTCCGATCCGTGAATGTGTGACCGGGGAATTCCCGGCCGCCCTGGATTATACGGACTACCACGGTTGACCACGGCAGAGACCCGGTCCTGCGCCGGTATATACCGGGGTTGTGCCGGACCTGTCCGGAAAACGCCCGTTCTTGATTTTTCTCCCGGCGACTCCCGGTTGTGTTAAACATTCCAAAGCATCCGAGATGGTCTGCCGGATACTATCGGATCAACACGGTTCATCACGGATCATTCCGATTTGCTACGGTGCCACCACGGTTGTCTTCCCGGTTTGACACGGTTTCTGCCGGACCACCATCCGGGACGTACCGGGTCGCCAATCCGGGACAGTGAGAACTAGGCTTTAGCATGCCGTTTAGGCTTACCCGGACAGACATTTTTCGCCTCCTGTGGATTTTCTGTTTCGGGAATCATTACTCTATATCTATATCCCCCTAAGACGGAATTTGTATGACCAGATTAGCCTGCGATGATTGCGCTGGCCGATCTTGATCGATAGATTACGCATACTATTGTTTTTTCTACTGGAATGACTCAAATGTATATATACTTGTCACAAATCATGACTTTGGTGTAGATTATGTAGAGTATGTTTGTGTATGCGTGTCAATTTAATGCTCGAAAATAACTCATTCTCAGAAAAAAGGAATATGTTTTTTTGAAATGTGTTCCAGTTAAACCAATCTTACCGTAGATATAGATAAACATATATTTCATATATAAATGCTCCAAATACTGCTTCTAGAAACAGTCTGTGACTAATTAAAGAACAGTGCAGATTCAGATCAATCTTATTGAAAGCACACATTGATATGGATCTACAAAGGCGTGATTTACATGCGGCTGGTTTTCACAGAACAACATTTAGTGATCACCGAACGGTTGAAACCAAAGTGATAAGTGTAAGCAGGTTAACAGGCGAGTGCGTCCGTTCAGGTTAGTTGTTGGCTCGTAGATATCGAATACTAGTTGATATATAATATACACGATTAGTGACGAAAATGGATGATTAATCTCGTTGATAAATAACATACACGATTTGAGACTTAATGGATGATTAATCTCGTTACAGGCGTCATTAACCCCCCTTTTCCACATTAAACAGATATGCAGCAGACGAATTTGTAAACATTTGGCACCAGCACGGTAAATCTCCATAAAATAGAGTTGAAAACAGTGTGGTAAAAAAAGTTCATTGCTCGTTATGAGTATTTTCTCCTTTTCTACAAAAGTCGTCAGAAAGCGTATATATATATCGAAAAGGGTTAAGATAAAAATAGCTTGTTGTAGTGTATTCATGGCCAAAACTTGTGAACTTGTATTGAGATGGTATTATTATTCTACGCGTAACCTGATTTGCTATGTTTTTAAATACACCGATCACACTAAAGATAATTTAAATATCATTAAGAATAAAACAGTATTGGATTATGTAAACAATATAGAATCAGATCAGAATGTGTTATAGCACTGTCTAATCAAGTAGTCCATTGTTCAACTATAGAAATTCAATTACGTTTATTGTATAATCAAGCCGTCGGCCCATACACAAGTAATTAACATATACACACCTAACCATTACGTAATTGTATAAGAAGGTACAAATTGTATCATTTTATCATGAAGTTATACATAATGCGTTAACTCTGTAACAGCACGACATGTCCTGATTGATCGATACCGGCAACCAGAACAAGTACTACAAGTGTAACTCGTAACGAGCAATCCTAGCTGTTCATGCACCACTCTCAATTATGCCAGTATTTTAAACACACGTTACGCATCCCTGATGCCACGGTCAATAACGTTTAATTAAATAAGAGTTATGGAGCATATGGTCAAACTACAAAGGTTAAGAGCAAAGTGCATTGTATTATCCGGTTCATAGACAACCACTGTACATATACACAAATAAACATTACATACATGTAATGAGCTACAAAATGCATTATTGTAACCATGACTTGCACAATGCGCCTTTATATATATTTGATTCGAGCACAAAAACTTAAGCTTATAGAAAGGATTCATTCCTCTTTTTCTCTTCTTTTTTTAAATGCAAATACAAGAATATTGCCAAATTACGGACTACGGTTTCATTTTAACATGACATTATATTTACTAGGAACATTAAAAAATCTTTGATTTATATAACATTCGCGTAGACAGAAAGATAAAAAAAAGCAACTCATCTTCTATAAAACCTTCGCAAAAAACACAAAAACGATATTCCCGCAGTATACCAAAGTATCCACCTTTTCGACCATAAATGTATGAGAAGCATTCTTTAAACTTGCTGAGCAAGTTCTCAATGTATTAACATCAATAATAGATGAAACATGATTCTTGACAAAACAATTGTTTAAAGCCACAGTAATGAGTAAATTTCCTGTTTTCTGAAACCGGTCACCCACTCCTGTATATACTGGTTATACTTGTAAATAAAAAGGTTTTCATTTTCTATATGAGCCGTCAGCGAGAAAACCAACATTATGGCATCTTCCTAATGTATCGACCAGACCGGGCCGACACATTCCTTCTCCGAGGTATCGAGGTTTAGAGTAATGCTTTCGGAAAGCAGATAATCCATAGGAGGCGAAAGGTGTCTGGCGGGGTTAGCCTGTGTGGCATGCTTAAGCGGATCAGGGTCGTCACTTTACGTAGAGACCAAAATGTTGTTTCTTTCGCGAGACGGCTCATATGTCGTTGGTCTTAATCCTGTTCTATACGAGTTAAGTCTAACAAGTGTTACACAATTACTATATCCAAGTTCGTCATAATACAATACCATGTTATAGCAGAACTTTACGAATCTATTTGTGGCAATTTAAGAATACGAATCCAGTATGTTTTACTCTTGTTGACATTCGACAAAAGTCAATGCTACATGTGTCATTCGTTTTTCACGAATGGGCTATTTGGAAAAGCAGCTAGTTGCTTGGGAAGATTGTGGAGTGGAGTACTGGTGTGAATGAAACCAGGAAACACATGAGTAGGTGGACTGGCCGCGTGATATGACTGATAAACTCCAATTAATCAATCAATCGATACTCTTTTTGATGCCATAATTTGAACTGGATATCTATCAGTATCACCTACAACTGAAAGATTTCATGCGTCCATACCTATATTCAACAGTCTGTTGCATGCATATACTTGTACATTTTCGCTATATGGAAGACCCATAACTCAGACACATATAGCAGAACTAGGCATATAACTGTGTCAAATACTTTAAAAAAGTATTAACATGAATATATACAATTGTGTTCATAATTATAAGTGTATTAGAATTTTCGTTTGCATTTTCAGATAAGACTACGAAGATGTACATACTGATCTGAAGAAAATGCCATCCTGCTCCTGTTCGCAAATACGGATACATGTTAAGTTGGGCAAATTATTATAAGATAAAAAGATTCGCCTTTGCAGCAGATGTCAAATTGGAACAATTCAATTTGTCTTTGTTAATCAATTTTAGTTTAAAACATATAACAATCCTATAGCAGACAAAAATTAAACATCTCCGTCAGAATATAGATGAAATTATATGTTTATGCAAGAGCTGAAAACGTAATGGCAAAATGAAACATTGCTCATGATAAAAAATGTTCTTTTTGCCATAATGTGTTCAAAAGTCGTCATCTGAAAATTCTTGAACATGCGTTTGATAGTTGGGAATAGTTTAACTTGATCGATGGAAGATATATGGTTATTTAGCGAACGTAGTACACATGAAAAAAACTTAAGTTAAGCGAATGTATATATAAATGAAATGCAGGGTAATAAACAGTTTATGATTAATGTTACTTACCATAACAATGAAACGCTAAAGCGAAAACATATAAACAACACACTAACGATCCTTTAGTCTCGGGACCCATCTTGTGTATGACGAGATACAGTAGATCTACTTCAGAAAACAACAGGGAAGTTCTTATAAGGATAGGTTGTATAGATCAAACACATAATGAATATATATACATATGCGAAATAGATGAAATGCGTAAAAAAGGATGAACCATAGGGATATAGCGACCAATGTAGAACCTGTGCTGGTTCCTCTGAATCCACATTGTTCGGGAATTAGTCACAGACACCTACAAGATGACCCGGACACAAAATGCATATTTGGATCCAACGCTATAGATGCGAAGGCAGATTGGTAACGAGAAGTTATTTGCATGATGGTTTATGTCGTGTTCAACTTGTTTTCAATTATATCACGGCATTCCTTGGAAAAGTTACCAGTATCCTTACACAAGCCAGTCAGTTGGTACACTAACCCAACAACCCTGAGCGCCATGGAGGGAAGCCAGTTAGTGGTTACACCATGGAGGGAAGCCAGTTAGTGGTTCCACCATGGAGGGAAGCCAGTTAGTGGTTACACCATGGAGGGAAGCCAGTTAGTGGTTACGCCATGGAGGGAAGCCATTGTGAAAATTGAACGAAGGCTTACGATAACATCTAAAAGAAGGCTTACGATAACAGCTCAAAGAAGGCTAACGATAACAGCTAAAAGAAGGCTAACGATAACAGCTAAAAGAAGGCTAACGATTACAGCTAAAGGAAGGCTTACGATAACAGCTCAAAGAAGGCTAACGATTACAGCTAAAGGAAGGCTCACGATAACAGCTCAAAGAAGGCTTACGGTTTCAGCTAAAAGAAGGCTAACGATAACAGCTCAAAGAAGGCTCACGGTTTCAGCTAAATGAAGGCTAACGATAACAGCTCAAAGAAGGATTACGGTTTCAGCTAAAAGAAGGCTAACTATAACAGCTCAAAGAAGGCTTACGGTTTCAGCTAAAAGAAGGCTAACGATAATAGCTCAAAGAAGGCTTACGGTTTCAGCTAAAAGAAGCCTAACGATAACAGCTAAAGGAAGGCTTACGATAACAGCTAAAGGAAAGCTAACGATAACCGCTAAAAAGATTTATCGGACAACATTGTTGTTATTAAGCGCATTCTAGAATAAAATTACAGATTTTAATAACAACCATCTAACAACTGTTCAGTTAGGTCAATTTGATTTCATCCATGTCGTTGTGTCTTGCAAACATCGTCTTATTTTATGTGACATAAGCTTTTAAAAAGACTATTCTTTAAAACCAGTTAATAGTATTAACAGTACATTTATTTACAAGGCTTTATCCTTTCCTCATTTCAGTCTTGAAACATCTTCAGCAGACATCGTTTGGAAATAGTGGGGGAAAATGAAAAAAATATCATAAACAAATAACTCTCCCTTTTAGCTCCAGCACACTTTCTTCTATTCAATAATGTTATTTTATAATATAGAACTTCCATTTTATCAAAGGGGCTCGTTAGAGCCAATTGCTATGGTAGGCGAAATCCGAAGACACTCATCATTCTGAGACTGGAATCTAGACTAGTGTTTTAAAATATCCGCATTAAATTTCTTAGCATCTGTCTTTCTATATCAGCTCTCCGTTTCTGAACACCATCTCGGGTTCATGAAGCTGTCTTGGTAGTTACAGATCGTATATAAGGTCAATGAAAGTGGATGATCTGTGGAATATTGTTTTCAAAATGAATGACCCATGTCGTTGCTTTCGAACCGCCAAATAGTTCTAGTCTAAAAATAAAAGTGCGGTAACTTGATGGCATATGAAGCCGGAAAATTGATTTGATTCGACATAACTTACCCAACAGAAAAAGATTTGACAGACATTTTACGTTAATAATATACGAATTACATGATTAACAAATAAAATGTATTTCTACGCTGTCAACATGACTTGTCACGTGAAACGTGCATATACAAATTAAAGCAGTGTGTGCATTCTTTCTGCGGGTGTAACTATGATTGCGATTTCAAAATTGAATTTGAATTGATGACTTTACATTTGAGATAGGAGAGTGCTGTGTATATTGATCACACTCAATAACTCATGAATGAAAGTATATCCAATCAAAGCTACGCTTCTTTTGTGTAACCTACTTCTAAAGGTCAAACTACGCTAAAAAAACATCCGCTATAGTCCATATTTTTTTTTATTTTGAATAGAAATGAGTGTATACCATCACCAGAATGTATTGAATATATGACATTGAGTTTAAATGCATTTTGAATTTGTTTAGGATGCACTGGAAATGATTGATTCGATCCCTTTTAGTATTTTAGACTTGTTTGAAAGTGAAAGTAGAATATGCTTAACACTGGTTTTGTCCGGGCCCGATTTGGTCTAAAATGGCAGTAACCATTTTCGCCTGATGAGTTCTTTCTTGCATAATACATGACCCCACATTTTCTTTGGCTTGTTTTAAAGCTAAGAGGTATATCTTTTCAATGATATAGGGTGTTCCACATGAGAAACGCTTAGAAAGTGTGACAATTAAGGACTGTAACTCGTCGATTGACATGGAAACAAAGACGGAATTTATTTGCAGTATTGTAACCTACATATGTGTAAGGCTGTTCCTTCAATTCATGTTGTATACAAACAACAAATTGGCGAAGATGTTGGAATTTTGTACCGCTATCAACGATAATTGCTATGTTCATTGAGGTCATCGTGGACATTGGAACTAATTGGCTAATCACAATCGAAAATATTTAAGCAGTATGTACATTTGTTCATCAGGTGTGGAATGATTGTGATTTCAAAATAGTATTTTAAGGGGAGAGTGTTGTGTATATTGTCTTAACATATGCACGCATGAATGAAAGTATATCCAATCAAAGCGACACCTCTTGGTGTAACATATGTCTATATAACCCATGCATTTCATGTTAATCTTTGTATTACTGAATATTCTACTAAGCTATTCGGCTGTTTCTTCATTCAATAGTGTGTACACATACACAACACGGCCCCATTGTTTATAATTTCAAGAGTCATAAGCATCGTGGTGCAAAATCGCTAGAATGAAATAAATATCAATACAAATTGGGTACCGTGAAAAACACTACATAGTTGGAAGAACCATTCACCGATCTATAAGTACCTTTAGATCAACATATTTTACAACCTACTCATTGCATATTAACACCTATTGAGAATTTAAAAGAATAAAAAAAATGCATGTATTTGTTCACCTATGTTATGGAAAAATAACATATTCACTTGTCTTGAGGCAGCTGTGACTGTGATTGTATAAAGCCATGATAGTCTGACCCCTTACAATTTGGATTATTTTGTATTAACGTAATTTACTGTAAAATAATCTCCAGGCACGGACCATTCCTTATTGTTCGTTTATAGCACAGAGTAAATGTTATTTGGTTTTTAACATATATCATGTTAATTTTTTCCAACAAGGTAAAAGAAATATGCCACCATATTTGGTTTTAAGTAACCAGTAAATGTAGATACAGATTGTTCATTTTTTCCTTTGCTATTGAAAACTTAGTATCATTGTTATGCAGCGTTATTAATAAATTTAATATAGCATGCATTAATTCATCAATGAATGTGTAATAGATGCAACGCTCTCTGTGAAATACCCCCAGTCAAATAACAAAAATTGCGATAAACCCCTAATTTGTGTATACAATATTGTGCATTCAATTCATATATTATTTAATTAACGGACATAACAGGGTCTCCTTTTGAAGTGTTTGTGATAATAAAAAAAAGAGAAAATCGGTAAATCCTTGGCCTAATGTATTCCGTGATCTGCAGTTAGTCCCTTGCTGGCAGCAATTTTGGTGCTTTGATAAAATCTAGTTTATCAAAGTCGCTACTTCGGTGTACAAAGTATAATGAACGTTCTTTCCTCCCTTATAGGAGCAAGGATCAAGAGCCCACTTGTGATGCGGAAGACTTTCCTTTTCGTTAACAATTGACCCTTTAAACTAACAATGTTCTGTCAATGGACTGATCTGATGATGGGTTACATTAAGTTCATTTAGTTATATATGTAACCAACGGAAGTAGATCAATGTAACTAACTGCGGTGTAGACAAGGACTAGACTTTAAATAAATAAGGCATTGTTTATATCACAAATTAAAACCTATTTTGTTTTAGTTTTTAGTTAAAAGGGTTAAACTATTATAATAATGGGAAGTATGCATCGAAACCTATACTTCCCGGATTGAACAAAATGTCTGATTTTCATTAGATGTATTTTTCGTCTCTATCACGTGTAGCTTTTTCTGCATCGCATGTGGATCTTCCTTAATTTAACAAATAACCTGATTCCAACCCTTTGTGCAATGATATATTTCATAATGGCAACTGTGTATGTTAATAAAGTTAAGAATATCTGTTCGGGTAGTGTGTGTTTAGACTCGACATATACCTTATTTCATTTGGGTTTTTTAAAATGGGATTGGTCATAGTTGTCACGTGAATTATACCATTAGATAACATACTTCAAATGTAAAAGCAATTCGTTGCATACGCTAGTGTCGAGTTTAGTTTTTCATTTGAACATGCAACTAATGAAGTAAATCACCGATTTTATTTGCACAAGCAATTTAGTTTGTCCGGTGTATTTCTCAGCAACTACTGGATTGAATTCACTTACGCTAAGTCGAAAGTTGAATGAACACGGGGATATGTGCAATAATCATGTTTCTGTTAATATTAATGCCCTTTCAATTTCTATATACTATGACATAGGAAAATTAGTTTGTCCGGTATATCTCAGCAACAGCAGACCTGAATTCAATAAAACTTTAGTGGAAGCTTAACTAACGAGAGGAGTTGTGCATATTATCACAATGTTCCGGTTCGATGGTTTTTGTACAAAGTAATTGCCCTTTCAATATCTATATACATAGGACAATTCCGTTTCGCATTTGACCTGGCTATTTCCCAACCACTACTAACTTGAATTCGATAGCACTTTATTGAAAGCATCACTAACAACAGAAAATGTCCAGATTATCACCATGATCCGGTTCGATGATTTTTCTCAGAGATATAGCACTTTTAATTGCTTTATAATATGACAATGGAAAATTAATTTGTCCGGGCTAGATTGATCTTGTTTTATTTCTCAAGATTAGTAACAATCATAGTTACACTTTATGTTTCTGTGTGTTTTTGAGAGATGTCATGTAAATACAATAACATAAATAAAAACAAATATATATGTTCACGGCTTGAATTATTGATGTGTGTCCGTGACCTGAGTGTATTACGTGTTACCTAACACAGAGGGCGCTCGGACGAGCTAATGACAAGCTGTAGTGTGATTGGTGGATTGGTATACATAACAACATCCTAATAACGTGTCTGCTAGGTCAATCTGATTACACACCCGTTTTAAATGTTCACGTTGTAGCAGTGCGCATGGGAAATATCTGTAATAGTGCACATTTGACTTTTCACGAAAAGTACAAAGGCCGATCGCCACATGTATTTACAACGTCTGATCCATATCACCACTGTTCACATATACCTTATTAAAGATTGTGTAGATTATAATAAGACATAGCATGTGAACTAGGTAATCTCAACCTACACTGTTCACAGCAGAGGTCCAGATAAGGAGGGGTATACAGTTCTTTTCCCCACACTATATATATTTCTTATTATCCAATCAAAACCAATCTTTTATTGGTACTCGAAACTTGAGACAATTCTTTTAAGTACCCACACTATAGGGTTATAGTGTCAAATAAGTATTTTAGAACTTGAAAAACGCCCCTTATCTAGAGCTCTGATAATAGTGCAACCGTTCGCTGTATATGTCAGACGATCAGGAATTTCATCCTGTACGGACATAATGTATTATAAGATGTGTGTTTACTTGTGATATGATATTCATTGATATCATATCATTTTTTATAGAACATGTGTTATATCATGTGTATAGCATTGAACACCATTCACTGTTTTAAACACTACATAGATTACTTGTTGTCTAAACTATCTTTAGCTATTTGGAAAATGTTCATGCACATGTAATCTATTCCTCCTACACATTGAACTGTCGATGCCACGTGTCCGATCGCAGGTCGGTGAACACACTAAGGTAATGTGTTTCAATTTCAACTTGCGACCATTCCACGTCACTTATTGACTCTCCCATTGATGATGATATTTGACCAATACGGTCAGCAACATACTAGACACATGTTACAATAAAGTGTGATCTTATTATTCACTAATTCAACGATCTATAGTGAATCACCCTCAGTGAACAAATGTGGAATATGCACTAAAGAAAATAGGTTTTAAAACTACATTGTGTCAGACATTTGAATTGAGAAAATTTGGCACACCCTTTATCCACAGGACAAAAACGTATACGTATGAGCCGTTGCCAGGCAATACGAACCTAGTATATTTGTGACAAGAGTTAATACAGATCAACATGCTATTATAGTAAGGTATTCGATTCAAATGTGCACTTGTTGTCAGAAGTTTCCTGGGAACCTATTAGTTGCGACCAGCGCACATCTAGATCAGAGTCCGACGACGTGTATCATGATCTGGATTTAAAGTGGTCGTAAATTACTCTTTAGTTCATATACCTGTGAATGAAATTTTAGTAAACATTATTAAAAGTAATACATGCATAATTTGAGTAGAATTCCTCATTATCGGAAATTGATTATTTAACAAATGCCAACAGTTCAGCACATTTACCTTCCCTGGTTTACATAAATGATATAGAATAGTGAATACCAACATCTGTGAGACTGGGCAATAATTATTTAAACGATTAAAGTATCAAATAACCTTGATCATTTTGTTTGCCATCGAACTGAATGAATATTAGAGGTTTTGACAGGGTAAGTTCAGGCAAGGTGAATATTTCTTAGCCTAGGAATGGTTAGTCATTTGTTTAAAGAAAAAAAAGCCGCAATAACTCACGCAATATGAAAGTACACATAAAGTTTGCTCTAAACAGGTGGTAGTTGGCAACAATCCATGATATTAAAGCGGGACCTTTTTCACATACAGTCAATGACTGGTCCTTGCTTTGTAAAGTTATATAATAATAGGTCAGTGTTATATTATTATCGTTTCGTTGTACTACACTGCTATTTCATATTCATGGATAAATTAAACTGGATAAGGCGAAACCGGGTCTTATTCATCCCCATTTTAACGATATACATGTAGGAATGTACACATATACCGACTGTTCTATTTCAGTGTTTTTGTCAGGTTGGAGAATCCTGCATGCATCCATGGTTCCTCTAGTTCAAATTCAAACACATATTAGCCGTTCCACAAGAAAACCAACAGTGTGTAAAGTATCGACCAGGATCAGCCTAAACATGCCGCGCTGGCTAACCCGGACCGGCACTCTTCGCCACCTGTGTATTTTCTGTTTCAGGAATCATAAATCTATTCGTCTATCCCAGAAAAACGGAATGTGTCGGCCCGGATTAGCCTGCGAAGAGTCCATAATGTTGATTTTCTCGTGGAACGGCTCATTTATAAGTTACCGGATACAACGTTTTACCGTATCAGTATGTTGTTGTCTATAAGATAAATCACTCCTATAATCCTGCCGAACACATTACATGTATATGTTATCTCCCTTTGATATCACTGATTTTTGTTGGCTATCGCCCTCTGTCATGAAAATGATCGTACTGAATAAAAGTCGTCTCCTTTATACGTGACGATGCTCAATCCAATATAAACGTCAAGACTCGTAAGTTAGTACTTACCAATGGTTTAATTTAATCACATGTGTATTGTCCAGAAAGCCAATCTTGACGAATTCATTTTAAAACTGATACGGAATACGTAATTCATAGTAAAGGTTTGAGGGAATGATCAAATGGATTAATAGAAATAAACGTTTGCCCTGAGAGGAGAACTGTCCCGGATATTGACGTAATCCGATCATAGGTTATACTTTGACCTTTGGCACTAATACATCACTGTCGGAACGAATGGTTTCTCTTCGATCTAAAAGGGGCACGACACAAGAAAACAATAGAGCAAGCTTTGATCCAACTACCAAGTAGTACCATCATAAATTGACGACACCACAAGTAAACCAATCCTCGAGGGTTTTGCGACAAGGAGAGATCAAGATCGGTCTGCGCTTTCATAAATTATTCGGATCAGGATTGTTCCTGTTCGGTATCTAGTCTACACTCAACCTTGGTGGCTCCCTAAACCGGTAACGAACAAACAGTTACTATACAAGTATGTGATTTGCCCGTAAATACTGGTTATATCAATACCTCAAAATGTCAATTAACGAGTCACGTGGTCCGTTTAAACCTCTCGACAAAGAGTAATGTCAGTCAACGACCGACTTACATTCATGCACTGTGGTTTAAAAAAACAACAATTTAAAAAAACATATTGTGATGTGGTTTATTAAAGGCGCATCCCTTAAAAATATGAACCCCGTTGAATATACGTGGCCACTAAATATTTGACAAACAAAACAACGCCTCCAGAGCAGCCGAGCCCAGTAGCGATGCGGGCTTTCAATCATGGGGTTGTGAGTTTGACAAAAGTCACTGTGACAAGCACCATTCGTATTATTCAACGTTCATTTGATAATTGTTATTCTGAACAATATATAACCCGTATGAGCCGTCCCGCGAGAAAACCAACATTATGGCATCTGCATCTGACACTCTTCGCCTCTTGTGGATTTTCTGTTTCCGAAATCATTTATCTATACCTCTATCCCTCGGAGACGGAATGTGTCGGCCCGGGTCTGTCTGTGCGGACTGCGCAGGCTGATTCATTACGCAGATGCCATAATGTTGGTTGACTCGCGGTACGGCTCATATGGGTTATATATTGTTCATAATATCAGTCATCAAATGTACGTTGAATAAAGAACGTGAACTGGGCCTGTATTCGTATATGATATACATGTAACAACATTAATTATGTATATTTCATCGATATTTAGCTGGTAGGGATATGCGTAAATGGATCTGATATTAGTTATATTTGATCATTGACCTAACAAATTGTCTTGTTGATGGAGATAATTAAATAATAAGTATAAGCAATCTATAAATCTCAAATATTTATTTACCACGAATCAGACAATACAAATAACAAGTTAGTTTATATACGATATTAGAGAACATCTTGTACAGAACGAACAATTGAAAACATTTCTAAAGAATGTTTAGTCCAGTCCCATACCTGCATCAAGACATAGAACCCGTTTTCGGAAGCTTATATCGCATGGGCTACGGCATACGACATTGATTAATCAGGGTTGAACACTGTTTATTTTCAATACTTTTTGGGGTCATATAACGGCGGTCATTTCACCTATCCATGTGTTTCCTGTCTTTCTCACACAATCACTCTACACAACATTATTTCTCATCAGCACGCTGCTTTCAACATAGATTATCATCTCATTGGTATCTGTCGAATAGTGCTTGTCGCATTGACGTTTGTAAATCGCAAGAAAGAATGCTAGCCCAGCTGAGATTCGAACGCAGACCCCTAGATTGACGCCCGAATCGTTACCGACTGAGCTATCGCGGCTCGGATCATCATTTTAAAACCGGACATTCTTGGTTTTTAAATTGTGTTACTATTCAGGGCAAGAAATAGGCTGTTACGGTATAACCAGGTATAAAGCCCATCCATAGGAACACAACAATGTGATCTTTGTTCACAGGTGGTCTTTGAATACATTTATTGAGACGGTCAGTACAACTATAAGTGTGGTTGTTATAAACCTGGCGTAGTTTAATACTCATTGCAGAACTTATCTCTAGAATCTAACATAATGTTTCAACTAAGTAGTCGTGAACAAGGGAGATGCATATCCGACTGCACGGCCATACATATATTGATTTTAAGTTGACAAAGACACCAATGTCTGTTTTCGTGTGATGCGGCACATTTATATAATGCAGGATATTAGCCCGTCCAGGGTTAAGGGTACACAAGTTGGGTTTTATTAACATTGTCAGATCAGCCGATGCATCAAAACAGTCAAGTCACAATCTACACTTATATTTTGCCTGTACAAGGTTGTCTAGTTGAATAAAATAGCATGTGTCATATGTATATATACTTACTTTCTATATTGTAATATTGTTTTCGACGTCACTCAAATGAATGTTTTATATGCATGTAAAATATGCATACTGGGCCGGAGATCTTACTTTACTGAATAAAACATATGTATTGTATTGTATTATTGTATATCACATTGTGTAGATTATGATTACAGTGTTAAGAAATGCCAACTTATTCTGAACGTATACTGTTAAGAAATGCCAACTTGTACTGAACATAGACAGTTTAAGACATGCCAACTTGATCTGTCTGAAAGTACACATTTAAGACATGCCCACTTGTGCGGAACGTACACTGTTAAGACATGCCCACTTGTGCTGAACGTACATAGTTAAGACATGCCCACTTGTGCGGAACGTACACTGTTAAGACATGCCCACTTGTGCGGAACGTACACAGTGAATACATGCCACCTTGTTCCGAACATACACTGTATATACATGCCCACTTGTTCAGAACGAACACAGTTAAGAAATGCCAACTTATACTGGAATTACACTGTAAATAAATGAAAACCTGTGCTGAACGTACACAGTTAAGGCATGCCAACTTGTGCTGAACGTACACAGTTAAAAATGCAAACTTGTTCGGAGCGTACACTGTTAAGATATGCCAACTTGTACTGAAATTACACAGTTAAGAAATGCCAACTTGTACTGAACGTACACAGTTAAGATATGCCAATTAGTTCTGAACGTACACTGTTAAGATATGCCAACCTTTTCTGAACGTACACTGTTAAGAAATGCCAACTTGTGCTGAACGTACACTTTTAAGAAATGCCAACTTGTAATGAACGTACACAGTTAATAAATGCCAACTTGTGCTAAATGTACACTGTAAAGAAATGCCAACTTGTTCTGAAAGTACACAGTTAATAAATGCCAACTTGTGCTAAATGTACACTGTAAAGAAATGCCAACTTGTTCTGAAAGTACACTGTTAATAAATGCCAACGTGTACACTTATTCATGTACTTGCTCATATATCACTAGGATGCTTTGTTTTTGGCCTGGGCTTTAGCCCTGGTCATAGTAGTAATACCATTTTTTCGGAGTTGGCAGCCTGCCAATTGC
>JAUELF010293579.1:0-18813 GCA_031471495.1 Clinocardium nuttallii | reverse complement strand
CTACGATGCCATAGTTCTTAGCTTACTCGTTAATTTCCGCCGATAATATTTGGGCATCTGCGTGTGGGAAAGCGTTTAAATTCATCTTAGAACTTGACACATTTACATATAATATAAGCCCTTCCATGGTTAAAAGTTACAACTCGGCTTCAAGAATCATTGTACATCCGGATCTGTCTGTTCATTTCGGCATGCTTCGCAGTCTGATAGCATTCTATGTGTCATGCTCGGTAGTTTCCGGAAATAATTCAGGAGAATGCCGGAAAGTATGACCATCCCCAAGGCAAATGCACCGCGTATACAGTTTAAACCACCGCATATAATCAAAGTACTACCACACGTATTAAAGAAATGACTGTATATAATCTTGTTTGTATTGCATATGCTGTTGTTTGCACACTATATAATGGTTAGTGTACTGTATCTATATACTTTTGTACTGCATATTATTAAATTACCACGATATATTATATAAAATGCACTGCATATCATGTAAAATGTACCACGTCAAATGAAATATGTACCACGTCAAATGAAATATGTACAGCGTATAATACGATACACATACTAAGACAGTAAAGGCGTTCCATATATACCAGTGAAACGTTTTAAATGTCGTAGTTCCTGTCAAAAAGGAACAGTGATGGCTATGACTTTAAGTCTCATTTTCAAACAATACTGACCAAGATATGCATGAGCATATTACCTCTATTAGTCGTCATCACTTACCCCAATTGCATCTATTAAAAGCACATTCTCATATCGACAAATAAGCCGGACATTGAATTGCGTGAATACTGAAAACTATTCTGATTATGTGAGTCGGTAATGTTTTCAGAGCCCAGACAATTGTACGTACATATATACAATGTTTACACAATGCATTTGGTAACTCAATTTTCACTGTTACAGTATTTCCACAAGTATGATTATTTGTCTTAGCATAATAGTACACCACTTATTGTAGGTACATGTATCTCATATCGACGATTATGCCAGATATTGATCTGCATTACTTAAACACAACAATCTGATAAGACGTGTCTGTTATGATTTAAAACCACATATCGTTGTACCCATAAAATGTTTGTAGAAACTCTTTGATAAATCATATTTCACTGTTCCCACAACATTATTTCGTATCTGTCTAATACAATAGAACACTACCTCTTGTTGGTATATATCAAACGTAAAGGTAACGTTAAACTTTTCCCTTATGCGGAGGCGTTTTGACGTCTTTGCATTTGCAGAAGACGAATAAAAAAACCTGTTCCAGAATGAGCATTTGTTGCTCTTGCCAAAAGCTTTCAACTTGATTGAATAATATAACCTTCATTATAAATGGTATTATGCTCAATATATTCGTCGGCTACAGCTTTTGTGTATGTGGGTAAGGGTGTTAACTTAATAGATTTATCAGTCTATATCCTATCATTCTTTGTCTGACTTCTACTTGGTTAGGCACTTAATCGAGGGAATATAGACAGTAACCAGATGGAAGCAATGCATAATATATTGAAGTAAAGAAATGGTCGTATTCACAAGTCTACGAAAAAGTGTCTATTTATAGGGCATGTTTTCAAATATACAAAGACAATTAGCTACTCATAGCACTTCCAAATACAAGAGTCATGTCTGTGGATTTTGACTTATTGACTATGTGGTTTGGCATCATTTTAAAGTTACATTAGAGCAAAAGAATGTCTCTGGTGATCCTGCACAGCTACAAAGTCTAACCGGATCATACTTTGTCCGAATATGTGTAGAACAGGCATAAACGTTTACTTTGGATTAATCCATCATTCATTCCCATTTGCAATGTAAAATTGACAAAACTACTGGATACAATTTTTGAAGACATTTGTCAAAATGTTTTCGATACGATTTTATAATTATTCATATATATTTTTTATACTTTTACCTAAGTGATTTCAAAGCCGTGTGTCGCATAATATTCGTACCTGGGAAAGGTTTAAAGCAAAGTCCGTTCACTAGAAGGAGCATGCCTACAAACATGTATGTGATTGAGTCACGATTGCTATAAACTTCCAGAATTTCCAGAGAGGACAAAACAGTATTTAACACTAATTGTCTATAAGTTATGGGCGTAAAACGGTCGACGTTTCTGTGGCGTGGTTCGGAAGCATTTAGCAGTAATAATAATACCATAGCAAAGTAACAATAAGGATACACCCAGCACTTAAAGGAGACCATCCTTAAATTGTTATGGCAGGTACGTACGCTTTCGTCTGTGATCGGTTTCATTCGTGGGCTTGTCGGTCATTTTCACGAACAATACCGATCTATTTTCTATTACACATGAGTACCGACCTTATACGGAAATGGACGAGGTTTGTTCTACCGGAAAATGATGACTTCGTAATACATTGATTAAAGTGTTTTAGAGAAAGTAAATTGATGGCCAGAGACAATTTAAATGCAAGACCATATGACATAACAATTGTTAAAAATAAGAAAACCTTTTCATATCAAACCTTCACAACGTTCGTTTGAATCCACATCATTTCAGTTGTTTGCCGTGAATTACAATAAATTGCAATAACAGGCTATACTGGTTTTCAGGAATAGTGTCTGTAATTGACCCTTTCTATTCGGGAAAGTTAGGCAACCAACCCGACGAACGATGACCCTTTCTATTCGGGAAAGTTAGGCAGCCAACCCGAAGAACGAACTTCGGCCTTTTCGGTTGGTTGATTGATTCGCATAATTTATTACCACGTTTTCGTTTCGCTCTCAACATTTCTTGTATGAATATCAAATATAAAAATAATAATGCTTACTAATAATCGGCGTAACGTTAAACTTAAAAATGGTCGTATTGCATCCCCGCTTTGACGTCATATAAGGGATTGTTTACGTAAATCCGTATGGGCTAGGCTTCTTGCTTTTCTTCAAAAGTCACATATATGGCTTGTATATTCGTAGGTGGACTGTTAAACTTAGATGAGAATGTTTTGTAACACCGTCTCGTCTGAGTCTTGACTGTGCGCATGTCCGACAACATCGACTTCGCCTGAGACGGTTCGAGATTAATCCGTCTATGCACTATTGTCCATTAGTTTCCGGTTGGTTAGATGCGTAACCGAGCGGTTAACCCTTTCCCACACGCAAACGCATTTTGACGCATCTAACGGAGACGGATTTTGAAAACAATTTTACAAAAGGAGCGATTTGTTGATTATGAGCAATTTACTCATTCTGTCACAATGTCTCAACTCTTTTCAATAGTTATATATATTTACATGGATGGAGAGCTTCTTCTCTTCTGCATTATGTTTTAAAAGTTGTCGGCTTTACATTATTTCTAGAATGTATATATTCTACTGTGTATGTTTTATTTCCACATGTCATAATAAGAAACAAGCACTTCTTTGTTAACAATGTTTATAACTCTATTAACTAATTTACGTTTAATTCATAGAGATTTTTCCCCATAGGTTTACCAGGATAGTTTTGGATTAGTGAATTGTAGGTTTGTAGAATGTGATTAAGGGTGTAAAGATCAGATAAAGGTGGAAGAAAGACCAATCAATGAATTGGTCTGCAAAAAGACTCCTTATCCGATAACTATTTAAATCATTTTCACAACTTTGAGTACATGTACCAACACAAATTCTGCTCTGCCTTCGCCTAAGCTACACCTTTTCAAAAGCATCTGGTCGTCGAAGAAGAACGGTTGACTAATAATTCAACTTCCGCATTGGTCTTGAAATGTAGACTAATATTTCACCGTAAATATTGGTCTTGAAATGTAGACTAATTTTTCACCTAAGAGATTGGTCTTGATTCATAGTAAAAACTATTCGGTCTGGTATACAGTGTAAAGCTTTCAAAAGAGTGCAATACAAAGGGTCAACTATTCAACCATATCCGAGATGCAGAATACGTTTGACGCATGTTCAGCAGCCGATTTGTGAAAACACTTACATGAGTAATATATCTGTTTTTGTCAAGATGCTTCCATTTAATTCATTGATATTGTTCAAGTATGTTCAAAGTCGCCTGCTGCAGAATGTTAAACAAATATACTGGAAAGGACAAATATTTAACCCTTTCCAAGACGTAAAAGAAAATTGATGCATTTGCTGCAGACGAGTTTTAAAAACATCAAAATGAGCAATAAATCTTTTTTGTCACAATGCTTTCAGAGCTACTCAACATTTATATATATATATTCAAAGTCGTCTGCCGCAGTAGTGTTGTATGTGGGCGATTCTGAGTCAGTTAAATGGAAGGACCATGTCCATACATTAATCTCAATTCAGTATTACCGTGTTTTGCTTGATATCCTTAATGGTTTGTATCCATGTAAAAACCTACATTTCTTTCCCGAACGTATAATTCTGTCTCCGATATTCTTGTATCTGTTTCATAAACCAGCCGTATAGTTGTATTCCCTGTATTCAGTTTGATTTACCATATCGAATGTGAAGCATCTGCAGCAGACGACTTTTAAAGCATTGTTGAAATGGAAACAATTGTGCATTTTGAGCATTTTCTCCATTTGACACACTATTTCCAACTCTTTTTTTTTATACATTGAATCAATTATTTTATTTTCATTTTAAATATTTTCCAGAGTTTTCCTTGTTGCTTCCAAATTCCAAAGCCGTCTACTGCATATTAGTTAAACACAGGAAAGAGTTATTCTAATATATATATAATTTATCAGTACAACTGGTCTAACGCACTCTTCTGAGCGCCAAGAAAAATATTTTAGAAACGGTATTTTTTTTACATATTTCTTAAGTTATGTATTATTCATATTTATGCTCAATTTTCAAAATGTTCTTGTCATGCTTTGTTTTTCAATAGTATAGTCAATTCTAGGAATACCAAGACACACATATTGAATTGAGTCTGGTCAGGCGGCAGGGATGAGTCGGCTAGCCTAGCTTTACAATGGTAGCAATGCTTCACACAATCGGTACAAACAACCAGTGGGTTGAGATTGAGTCATCATTAGTTTTGAACATCACATGTTACAGATGAATTGGTTATTTTGTTAATTACACCTGCTGGAAAGTCTATTGGATTGTTTTATCAAACTTGTTTACATAATTATGATGTTTGAGGTGTTGTATAAATATGATTTGTTAATTAATTTGATTTACCATGCATAATATTTCAAGAGTTGTATAGAAAGAAAATACAACTTAATGACAATGCTTCAGGGTTAAACATATTTTGAAAAAAATAAGTCATTTGTACTTTGGTGTTAACATATATGTAATAGGCAGAGTCAGTGGCCGACATATAACTATTGTTCACCTATTGTTCTATAATGTTCGGTTTAAAAATCAATTTAAAAAAAACAGAGCTTATATGGATCGGGTCTCTTAAATACAACACACGTTCTATGAAAACTAAATGGAAACTATCATGGGGGGAAACACATTTTAAATTGCTTGGAATAAATATTGATGTCAATCTTCAAAACATGCAGAATTTAAATTTGGTCCGAAATTACTAAGTATAAAAAAAGCATTACGTATATGGACAAGGAAAAACTAACTCCAATGGGAGACATTAGTGATAATTATATTATCTCCCTTGTCAGATCAAGACCAAAGAATACCAAATAGTAGGTTGGTCCCTTCAGTTGAAATCCTTTGTCTTTATCGATATTTGACAATGAGATATTGCGATTACTCTGTACACATTAATCATAAATGTGTTAATTAAAGTGATGATTCAAAAAAGAAAATTTACATAGAAGTGGATATCATTACAGCAAGTGCATATAACATGAACGACCTTACTCCGAAAAGGGCTAGATTGTTGATGTAGACAAACTTGTGTCGTCACCTGTCATCTAGATATTGCTTCCTTCCTTTCTCGCCGACATTTCGCTACCAAATGGATGCAAACCGAAACTAATGAACGAGAATATAAGAAATATTCACCAGATCTCGAAATGTCAATTGCAAAAGGGATGTTCTGGTTTCTTTTGAAATAACCATCGACATCGCAAGGAATGTGTCTAGCAAAGCGATCGAATTTTCAACTTACCAATTGTGTCTAATAAGAGGCAATGATACAGCCAAATACAGTATTTAAAAGGTATGGACAACCGATGTTCGTAATCGGAAAATAAATGTACAGTCTGTTTTCAGTTAAATTTCACAGAAAGAGTATTAATTGTAAATACTTATAAACGAAAAACATGATCATTATTTAATACGACGGAGGCTTTTCGGGACGTTTAACCTCAATTGCGTTCTCCAGCAAATTGACGTTCTACGCAATAAGGTATAGCATGTCAAAACGCGCCACATATGCTCGTTGAACACCGTGAATTCTTTTGACTAACTCGATGAAGTCAAAGAGCTGTTTATTTAAGGAAATCCACAAACACAAAACAAAGAAGGATACCGTTAAAATTCCGATATATTCTATAATTCAGGAATGAAAATATAACAAAGAAGGTCACAAAAGTAAAGTAATTATGGCAAGAAAATCGCTGAGAAATTGCTTTGAGATTAGATTATTCCCTTCCAAATCACAGAGTTATATTTTTTACGTCCCTAAGTGTATTCTGAATGTGACATGTGGGCCACTTCATTTGAAAACCGACCTTCAGACATTTACTCCCACGCGCAGTCGGATCATGATCTCGAAAAATCACTTACAAATTTACAGATTATTATTAAATAAAACAAATCTACGAAGACATAATTATTCTGAAGACTTGACTAATTTTCATTAAAGTCTGCCCTTATCTAGAACTAGGAAATTATCCGAAGCTCTGATATACTAAATTTGTAAATTGTATAAACCCTTTCCCAAATACAACACATCTAGAGAATATCCACTTAAAACTCTCTTGACAACATATGCAACCTCTCTATAAATGAATTAACACTTATCATATAAAGCTAAATCATCGTGGTAAAAAGGGTTTCTGCGCAGTATGATTAATTTCCCCTTCTGCAACAGGGTTGTCATAAAGCGCCTGTATGTATGCTAGGATTAAGTAAATATTTAGTAGTCACTGTAGACAGCTAGGTGTCGTCTTTGTGTCATACGTATACAATCTGAATTAACAATGATAACCACATACACATACAACAAAACACCAACATCCCTTCTTATAAATCGTTACACAAACCGGTTCTTAACCCGTCGTTTACTTATATCAGTGCAACGGACTACACTATACGTGATACGCGTTGTAGGTGATGATCCCATCCCGACTAGGTAGCGTTATTTTATTTAACAATATGTTAATAGGCAAATCCTATGTCGTGTGAAAGCAAATACTGAATTGTTTAGCAGTGTCAGTCTCACGCAATGAAACAAGTTAATAGGCAAAGCCTTGCTCGTGTGAAAACAAGAACGTTTTGTTAGCAGTGTCAGCCCCCAACAATGAAACAAGTTAATAGGAAAAGTGTAGAAAGTTACAACAAGAAGTTTGAATGTAATATTAAGTAATCTTATCATTCTTACATTGGTCGCCAAATGTATTTAAGTTCAATGTGTACACATACATGTATGCTATGGGGAGTGTAAACAGTCTGTAAAATAGCCAGGGATGTTGATGGAAAACGATGTATCCTTGAAGAATAGTCTGATTACCTAAATATGTTTGTAAATACACAATAAAATGCAGTATATTCGTATAGAAGTGATATGTATAATAGGACATTGACTAGGAAATAAGTGATGCATTGATTACAGGATTAAAAGATCTAGTAATTAAACTATCACTTTTGACGGTGGGAGACCGAATGCCGTTTGCGAAACTAGTTTGATCTGAGGTGTAATGGCCAGTTGGTGAGTCGTCAGCCAGTTAGATATTGGTACAGCATGCTTGTCTGCCTGAACATTACGTCGTGAAAATGAAAACGTTTTGAAAAGAACCGTTTATTAAGTGACACGGAATTCAGACATGACTGGCACTTTCAATGGAGGAAATGCTAACCTACTATAAAAGAGATACTTATTTTATTTATCGACTGTTTGTACAGTGTAGTTATCAAATAATTTTCAATTTTGGGTGTTCATTTTAAGACATTCCGATTAAATCATGCATAATCAAGTAAGTTGAACGTCCTCAATGGTGCCGAATAGACATTAAACAGTCAAGATAGTTTTATAATAGGATGACATAAAGATGCAATCAGATGCATCACGCGAAAATCGACGCTTCACATCAGGATCTTCCAAACTCGTCAAAGAGTTGTACTGGCACTATGGACATTTCTAGAAATTTTTTATGAATTTTGAACGACAAGACACGTATGCAATTTAATGATGATTGTTTTCTTGTGTCAAAATGAAGAGTCCTCAATAAAATATGCTGTAATAGAACGACATTAATATCCTAACTGTAGGCCCTACATGTTCACGGTTATACACGAATATCATCGAGTGCTTTGAATTGTAAACGTTTTATATGTCGTAATTCGTAATAAGTTTGAACAATTGACTACCTGCGTCGCATTCGGATTAAGATTAGTTAAATCGGTAATTCGGTTTTCCAAGGTTGAGCAATTGAATAACTGTACGCTTCGCATTCTGATTTGGAGAAGTTGTATGTTCAAGTTTGACATTGAAATATGTATTAATTAATTTACCTCCCTTTTATAACTTTCAAAGTCTATGGCGAAAATAACATCAAAATAAGAAAATAGACCAGGAATCTTTTATGTTAAAGTAACGACTGTTATAGTGCAGACATGGGCTAAATTTGTTATTTAATTGTCAAGATCGATCATCTGCACCAGAACAGATAGTAATCATTTGTAAAGACGGGCTAAATTTGTTGTTTTATTGTCAGAAACAATGAGCAATGCAGCTGTAAAGATATTGATAACTTGCGAAACGAATGCCTGTAAAATATATCAATTTGTCTCTCTGGACGTTTAAGATGTTTGACAACAGTAACTATGACTACCGTCAATTTGAATCCTTTAATTGGCTCAAAAACCTTCATTGAAAAGAATCAATTGACTTAGAAGCTTGTTTTGTCAAGTACATGTGAAAGAGAGCCAGCAGCACACCTTATGCGAACAGGCCACCGTGATAACTGAAATACGGCGTTAAAATCCAACCAATAAATCAAACACTCATGCCATCGAAGTTCCAATTAGGCCCTCTTCCTGACAAAAAGGAAGCTTTCATGTTAGACACATATGTTGGCACTGACTGGAATCAAACAGTACGCAGTGGCAACAGAGGAGTATCTTGTAAAGATATTTATAACTAGTGACAGTTTATGTGCCCAAGCACTTAAGACGGTTTAAGTATCATGTTCTAACAATATCGACCAAGATATGGATCAGCAATTACCTCTATTAGTCTCCATTGCTTACATCAAATGTATCTATTCAAAGAAAATTCTCATATCGACGAATAAGCCGGACAATAAACTGAATGAATACAGAAAACCATTCTGATTATGTGAGTCAGCATGTTTTCAGAGTCCAGACTAGTGTATGTACATGTATACAATATTTCCAAAATACATTTGATAAATTAATGTTCACGGTTACAGTCTTTCCAAACACAAGTTGGATTATTTGTCTTAAAATAATAGAACATCACGTATTGTAGGTATCTCATATCGACGAGTATGCCGGACATTGAACTGCATGATTTCAGCACATCAATATGATTATGTATGTTACCATTTCAGATCAAAGACCATTTTACATGCACTTATATAATGTTTGTAAAATATGCTTTTCAAGATCAATAAATCGTATGTGTCTTAAAAGATAAAGAGAACATCACTTCTTGTTGGTATATACCAAACGTAAAGGTAACGTTAAACGAGTTGTTTTGACGTATGTGCAGCAGACGAATTTCGAAAAATGTGCCAGTATGAACATTACTTGCTCTTGACAAAATGTTTTTAACTTTATTGAAAAATAACACATTCATTTTAAATGGTATTGTTCCCAATACATTCGTCTGCTACAGCTTTTGTGTATTTCTTGAATTTTCTCGTCTGAGTCTTGACTGTCCGACAACACCCGACTTCGGCCGAGGCGGCTTGGGATTTATCTGTCTAGGCACTATTGTCGTCTGGTTTCCGGTTAGTTGGGTACGTAGCCGAGCGAGATTTGACGAATCTAACGCAGAAAACAGAATTGAAAACAATTTGACAAAAACAAAAAATGCTGATTATGAGCAATTTGTTCCTTATGCTTTAACTCCCCTCAATACTTATATTTCCGTTGATGGCGAATTTCTTCATATGTGCGTTGATGTCTGTGAGTTGTCTGCTTGCAATTTATAGTACGTGTGTATTGTATTGTTTTATTTTCACATGTAAAAAACAAGTGCAATTACTCCCTTTTCACAATATTTTCAAATCTATTACGTAATTCACCTTTAAGAGTTTTTACATTGCTTTGCCTAGCTGTGTTTCTAGAAGTGTATTTGAAATTTGAGTTTTTTTGGACATGGCTAAAGGTCAGATAAAGATGGAAGACAGACAATAAACACGTATTGGTTATAAAACAAATTAGTTTACTGTTCGGTAATAATAACATCTGTGTAGCATATTTGATGTATCAACCTTTTCCTTTGTGCAACACAATTGCAACACACAACTTTGATAACATATAAACCTAAATAAAGAAATATTAAAATTGTTGAAGGTATAATTATAGAAAAGAGATAAAAGCCCTTTTACAAAAGGTATATGTACTGTTTGTAATCGCATACAGAACAGTTGTATACTTCAATCTCTTTAATGTGATGTCACTCATGTGGACTTTTGTAAATGTAACTTTGTATAATGGGCCAGATGCCTAAATTATCAGATAAGTTTCTTTTTCTCTTCATTTGTACAACTTTCATTACCAATGAGAAGGCTAAGCTATTCCTTTTAAAAAAGCTTTCTGTTTATTAAAAAAAAAGAATTCTAATTATTCACCTTAAATGTTGGCTGTTAACGTAGACTAATAATTCACCTGGATTTTTTTTGTAAATGTTACTTTGTATAATCAGATGCCGAAATTACTAAAAAAACATATTATCAGAAAAGTTTCTTTTTTTCTTCATTTGTACAACTTTCATTACCAATGAGAAGTTTAAGCTATTCCTTTTGAAAAACTTCTGTTTATTTAAAAAACAAATCTAATTATTCACCTTAAATGTTGGCTGTTAACGTAGACTAATAATTCACCTTAAATGTTGGCTGTTAACGTAGATTAATAATTCACCTATGATATTGGTCTTGAAATGTAGACTAATTGTTCACCTTTAATATTGGTCTTGGTACATATTATGAAATATTAGGTTTGGTATACTGTGGAAAGGAATAAACAGAGAGACGCAAAAGGTCCAACTATTTTCCCTATCCCAGATAGACAAATGTTCATCAGATTGTGTGAACACATCAAATGGGCATATATTGTTTTTGTCACAATGCTTTTAGTACTACTCAACAATTCTATGTATTGATATTTGTCATATGTGTTGCTGTATATTTGCTGCTGTTGAATGGTTTATGTTGGAAAGGACACATGTTTAACCTTTTCAGAGACGAAGTTGAAATTTGATGCATCAGCAGACGTTTGTTGACAATATCAACATGAGCAATGTACCTTTTGGCCACAATGCTTTCAGAACTACTCAACAATTCCATCATATGTGAGCCCATACACGTTTATTGTCAAAGTTGTCTGCTTTTACGTTGGAAAGGATGAATCTGACTTTGTATAATGGAATGACCATGTCCATACATTAATCTCAATTCAGTATTATAGTGTTTCGCCTGATTTCGTTAATGGTTTCCATGTAAAATCCTAAATTTCTTTCCCGAACGTATAATTCTGTCTCCGATATTCTTGTATCTGTTTAATTAACCAGCCGTATAGTTATATTCTCTATATTCGGGTTAATTTACCCTCTCGAGCATGCAGGCACAATGTAAAAGCATTTTTTTTACAAATAGGGACATTGCTCACAATGAGCAATTTCTCCATTTACCATAATGCTAAACATACTTATAATTTCATTTCTCTATATTTTCCCCAGTTTTCCTAGATGCTACCAAAGTCGTCTGCGGCCTATTAGTTTTGCGAGGGAAAGAGTTCACAAACTAGTTCTTATGCTGTACCCGTCAATCCTAAATTAAACCCTTTCCCATATACAACAATTCTCCAGCAGACGACTTTGAAACACCATATACAAAAACGTGAAAAATCTCCATACAAGATAGCTCAACTGTTAAATGAAGTTGAAAACATTGTGACCAAAGGATAAATTGCTTATCATAAGCAATTTCACCATTTGCCACAATGTTTTCAAAAGTCGTCTGCTGTAAATGCGTCAAAATGCGTCTGCAGGTGGGAAAGGGTTAAGGGAATGCCACACGAATTGGGTTGTAAAATAGTCTTCTGTGGTAGAGCGTCGGTATCTCATTCCAAAAGTCACAGGTTCGATTCCCGTTAGTGGGTTCTGCATGTAGTAAGCATTGTAAAGATGTTGTTGACCTGTTAATGATGCATCTTTCATATGACGCGTAACTGCATTTGTATGACGCGACTAACTGCACTATATATTTGACAGCTCAATTTACCTGTGCATATCCATGTCGAGATATCCAGGTTTGAGTGATGTGCTTTGACCAGTAATCATGTAATACACCAATTAATTAAGCTGATAGTATAAAGGTCTGGTGATTTCCATTCAGATCAGCCTTCCTGGCTCGGGCATTTGGGCAAGTCGCATTCGTAATAAATAAATGAGTTGATATGTTATTATGGTGTGTTACTTTGTTACAGCATCGAGTATGATTTCAACATGAAATTTACGGTTTGGTGCTAAGGTGACTAACTTTATGACGTCAAACCGCTGACGAGACGTCATAGTTTGGTTTCCACGTTATAACAAAGACTTGAGCGTAAGATTGGAAACCAAACTAGTAGTGTCATATGAATTTCGTGTAGTGTCATATGAAATTGATGTGATGGCATTTGGACACTCCCAGAGATGAGTTTTTTGTGTTAACTAAATAAAAACAATACTGCATTTTCAAAAAAGTGTTTCGGAATGAATAAATATCCTTTATCACATGGCAATGTTTGTATCCAATATAATATATCCATAACGTATTTCTGTATATGTAACGTGTATAATACATCATGACCGAACCACTATGTTTGTATTCATCAGCAAAAAATTACAAAATGGCTGAGAACGTGTATCCGGTAAAGACAAACGTCACGATATATGGACGAGGTTAAGTGACCATTATCGATCATAAAAAATATTTTGTGTGTGACATATTAGCTAACAGTTTATTAAGTATTACATGTTCTGACCGCGAAAACCCGATTTTCTTTTTGTGTTTCTTCATGTGATTATTCGTTGTCATTTCATAAAGTTGTATTAAACTCGTCCAAGAAATGTGTTATTAAGCTCGTCATAGGCTCGCTCAATAACACATGTATTGAACTCCTCTAATAAAACTTTATATGAAATGACAACTCATGTCAGATCTTATATAATTATGTCTAATGTTTTACTCGTTTAATGCTGGCATTTTAAAATTGACTTATCAAGTTATTGATTTGGACCACAGTCCATTACCAATTCTATGATTAACAAAATTGTCACGTTGACCTGGCGGGCAAACGTTTTAGAGCCGGGCCAAACGTCGCGGGTGCTGCGACCTACCATGCTTTATATATCACGGTGCTATATTTGTAGCACAGGATTCACAAAATCGGTTCCAGCAATTAATGGTCTAAGGTCTTTGCATACTTAAACACCGTTAAATTGTTTTACTTAATCGATGGAAAAAAATTTTCTCACACTTTGAGCGAAGAATACAAAAAACATAAAAACAAATCAGGATTCCGATGGGATATATTGTTATATTTGAGTAAATGATACAAAAACAAAATTATTCACAAAAGGAAAGCAATCTTGACAGAAAAACACGTCTTTTTTTTCTTTTTAACATCCGAGGAGAAATTGGTTGTATATTAAATTATTCCCATCCAAATCAACGAATTATATTTTTTTACGTCCCAAAGTGTATTCTGTATTTGACACTTATTCACAGACAATTTGGCCACTTCATAGGAAAACCGAGCTCGGATAACCAGATATTACAGTATAAACTACGTTAATACAAACAATTACCAAATTATAGGGGTCAGTCTAACATGGCTTTATACAGTCACAGCTGCCCCAAAACAACTGGACATGTTATTTTTCAATAACATAGGTGAACAAATAAAATATGCATTGTTTTTTTATTTTATTCAAATTCTAAATAAGTGTGAAAATTCAATGAGTAGGTTGTAGTTATTGTTGATCTAAAGGAACTTATAGATCGGTCGGTTGTACCTTTATACTATGTACTGTCTTTTTACGATACACAATTTCTATTGATATTTATACCGTCCTAGCAAATGAATTTTGAAATTATAACCATAAGGGTCGCCTTGTATATGTGCACAACATTAAATGAAGGAATAGCTGAATACTACAAAGATTAACGTGAACTGCATGGGTTATATAGAAATATGTTACACTAAGAGGCGTCGCTTTGAGTTGATACACTTTCATTCATGAGTTCATTTGTTAAGACAATGTACATGTACACACAACTCTCATCCTTCAAATGTGAAGTCATCAATTCAAATTCATTGTTGAAATCCCAATCATAATATCCCCGATGAACGCATTTACATACTGCCTTGTTTTGTTCCGATTGTAATTAGTCATTAAGGTCCAATGTCCAAGATGCCTCAGTTAACTTAATCAGCTTTATTTATAGCGGTACGAGATCCAAAACCTCGTCGACAATTGACGCACATTTGTTGCGTATATGTACAACATTAAATGAAGAACCAACCATATAGCTTAGCAGACAATGTAATACTACAAAGATTAACACGGAGTACATGGGTTATATGGTAACATGTTACATTAAGAGGCGAGGCTTTAAGTGGATACATTTTCATTCACGAGTTAATTAATTAAGACACTCTCCCCTTTCAAATGAAAAGTCATCAATTCGAATTCAATTTTGAAATCGCAATCATAATTACACCTGCTGAAAGTATGCACACACTGCTTAAATCTGTTCAGTGTGTGAATGACACCTGAAGAAGAAAGTATGCACATACATACTGCTTTAATTTGTCCATGCATTTTGCACGTAATCAAGTCATGTTGACAGCGTAGAAATACATTATGTTTTTAAATCATGTAATTCATACATTTTAACACACAATTTCTTTCGAGTTCTTTCTTTTGGGTTAACTCCATTTTCAGGCCGTATTTTGTTTTAGACATGAACTATTTGGCGGTTCGATAGGTACACCATTGGTATAAGCTGCCAACAGTTCATTCATTTTTAAAAAATATTCCACAGATCGTCCACTGATAGTGTAAGACACTTTTCTAGATTCCAGCCTCCAAATGATGAGTTTCTTCGGAGATTTTGAAGGTTTGGAATTGTCCATTATGACTGTCACACATTTGCGTGAGTTATAAGGTACAGATAGGCGATGGGTTTGGAACCGGTTCGAGTATATCAATAAATAATAATAAATCCAAACCAGTTCCAATGTATATTGTTTTATGGCGCATCGACAGCTAAGGTCATTTAGCACGCACTTAAATTTAATTATTCATGATCCCTGGGTAAACAAACCAGTACTAGGCTAGAAAATGTGCCTTGCCCAAGGGCACTCCACCATGACCGAATTGCCGCGACTGGGGATCGAACCAGGGACACCCTGTTCTGAAATCCCCGACGCTAACCACTCGACCACAGCGGATTCCCAAACCAGTTTGAAACCCGTCGCCTACTTATAGAGTAACATAGGACGATAACGTACATCGGTGATATTGGACATTTACGGCTACCGTTGTTGGTTTAATACGGTGATGTTGGATACTGTCAACTTCCGTCTACCGTTGTAGGTTTGATACAGTGATGTTAGATATTGCAAACTTACGTCTACCGTTTAAGGTTTAGTACAGTAATGTTGGATATTTTCACTACTTAATTGTTGAGCCATATTGTTGGACAATGCGTTAACTCTATACGATCTAGAAGCAACTCTTTAGCGCCAGTGCGTACAGTGGACTGGTTAATAACTAACGAAACGCCGTGATATAACTGATTTTAGTTTTAAAACGGTATAAAGCATTATACAAACAAAACAAATAAACGAAAACATATGGCAGAAACTAAGCGTCAATAATGTTGTGTATTGTCGGGGTGATCCGTGAGACTAAATGAAACGTCTTTGCACGTTCTACTGTTGGACAATGCGATACTTATATTCGTGCAAGCTTCGCTTATGTTGTGTTTGTTAACACCTATATGTCATGCCTTCCATGGAAATAAGTCAAATACATTGAAGATTATCATGTCGTCTGAGACACCAGACAAGTTGTCACTAGGATAGTATCACCCATACGTTATGATTTTCTTCTGGTTTATCGTGGTTCAAAACACTTTCTAACATACAAACACAAGCTACATGTATTTCTTTTTATCGATAATATGACTGCATTACGCTGGAACCATTTTGTAATCTTGATGATTTCTCTAAAAAAGGGAATGTCGAGACATTTTTTGAAACATACATTAATCTCCTTTTTTGTAATTTATACTTAGAAGGGACACTACACGATGTTATGGCTTAGAGCAACCATTGACCTTGCCATTCATTAAACTCTGCCGTCCTATGTTTTATATCTTAATATTACTGAAAAAAGGATGAAAGCGACATTGAACGCCTATAGACAATAGGACAGACAACCACATGAACATTTATAAACTAAAATAACTACGATAGAGACTATAAAACTCTGAAAACGTCCTCGATGCTTTGAACTGAACTCTATGCTTCATAACATACTTCTGATTAGTCAATTTGGAGAACGGAGTTTCCTCTGACTAATCATATACTTAAGCACACATTCTGAGCACATTTTTAAACATTTATAGTTTTGGAACCAGTATGAACAAGAAAATGGATAAACCAATGATTGGAAGAATTTTCTTTATCCGCTATCTGTGAACGGTAATCAATTATCAAAGACTTTTCGTATTTGGTTTTCCCTTCAAGACATTCTGATTGAATCTTGCATATTCCAGTAAGTTGATCGTCCTAAATGGTGCCGTACAAAACATTAAAAAAGTCAGGATGTGTTAAAGATTGGATGAGATACTTATGAGATACTTATGAAAGTGAATGCGGCACGAGTAAACCAAACCCGACCTTCGACACTTTGTAATCAGAGATCATTCAGATTAGTCTGCACATCTGTGCATTCATGTCAGGATCTCCCCCGTTTCGTCAACGAGTTATTCTTGCTCAATGAAAGTATATAGAGACGTGTTATGGAATTAAATCGACTAGACACGTATGCAGTTTAATAATAATTGTAATCAATTTTTAAAAAAATCTAAAAATCGGTTTTCGTGTGTTCCGAAACAAATGATGCGTCCAAAATATATCATTATTCCAGGTCAAGAACGACGTGTATGTTCCCACTGTAGGCCCCCATTCACTGATTATAATCTGGAATGTTTTTTATATTAATCTTTCCTGTAAAAGTCGTTCAGTCATAGAGTAATATGAATTGTAAAAAAATGCATTGGCTTAAATTTGAACAAGTAACCTACGTAGGAGTTGTAGAATATTTACACAGTTGATCAAATAATTAACTGTATGCTTCGTATTCTGAAGTGTGTAGAAGTTTTATGCTTGATTGATTGATTTGTGTTTACTTCCATATTTAAAGTATTGGGTATGGCCCGACGGGGGATCCATCCAGAGAACTCCCGCATCATGGGCGGATGTATGTTCATATTTGACGATAACAAGTAACTCTGTGTGACTTATTTTATTGATTTAGGTTATATCATGTCTCTCTCTCTATCGCGTTACTCTCTCTGTCTCATCTCTTCTTAATTGTTTTGATATAAATACCAATGCTAATTGTAGCGGTTGAATATTGGAATATTACAAAAAACAAGTAACTCTGCTCTCCGCTATTTTATTATTTGGCCTCCCTTTTACAACTTTCAGAGTCTATGGCGAAAATACCAACGCAGTAAGAACATAGAACAGGGATATTTTATGACAATTTAAGCACTTTGATGGTACACAATTGGGCTTAATTACTAATGTTATCGTCAGAAATAATAAACTGCGAACAAAATAGTAATCATTTGCACAGTCAGGCTAAATTTGTAATTTTATTGTCAGTAACAATCAACAATGCACCAGAAAAGATAAACATCATTTGTACAGACGGGCTTAATGCGTAGTTTTATTACCAGAAGCAATCAACAATGCAACTAAAAAGATGGCGTGCAAAACAAAAATTTAGAATACATTGGTTAACACATTTGCAACAATATTTCTTATTTGTCTTGAAATAATAGAACATAATAGCTATTGGTATATATCAAACGGAAAAGAATACTGTCAAACCTTTGTCAAATACAGACGCATTGTGACGTATGTTATCAACAACTGTATCACACACAAACAGAGAAATGGTTTACTATGAGCACTTTCTCCTGTTGCCATTGATAGAGATGTTTCCCTTGTTCTGCCCATCTTTTTTAAAATCAGTTGCTGAAGATTGTTTTGTATGTGTTAAAGGTTAATGTTAACATTATATCATTATTTATCAGTCTATATCCTATCATTCTTTGTCCGACCTCCGATTGGTCAGATACTTAATCAAGCAAATAAAGATACAACGCAGGTGGAAAGAATGTATATTGTTTTATGGCGCATCGACAGCTAATGTCATTTAGCGCGCAATTAAATTTAATTATTCATG
>JAUELF010293469.1:0-18814 GCA_031471495.1 Clinocardium nuttallii | reverse complement strand
AATGTCAGAAAGAATGTTGGCCGAGCCGGGATTCGAACTCACGACCCCTGGATTGACAGCCCTCATCGCTACCGACTAAGCTAATGGGGCTCGGCTCGAATTGTGGAAGATGAATGACGCTAATCAGAGCTACTTTTGCCACTCATCGAATATAATCATTGGCTAGAGGTTCGAGCTTATGATGTCGAGAATGATAGCCTTCGACATAACCAACGGAACTTTATTGGCTCAATCTGTTCTGACTAAGATTACACTGCACCCGTCTTGTAGTGGTTAGAACTGCCCGGTGGTGTCAAAGAAAGGGTTTTGAAAGTGACACGGAGTATTATAGGGATTTCATCAAGACTGATAAATAAATAATCTCATGTTTTTCACGATGCTTATAATTTCACGATACACCTGTACCAATAGTACATATTCCCCAGAAAACGACGGGATATACCAGGTGAACACCATCAGCATAGCTTATCTTCGTTAAGGGTATTGGAGCCGAGATCAATTTGACCATAAAATATGTTTTTTAAATGTCTAAACGAACACATGCGACGCGTCTAGCGATCAGATGGTTGCATCGCGGCCTTTTGATCGATCATTATTTATACATTCTTTCCGACGTATGACAAAAGTCCCTGTTACAAGCCACATTCGTCTTACACCAAAAGGAAAAGCAGCCAGTTGTTATGAATATCGTGTGTGTCGAGTACAGGTATGAGAAAGCTAGAAGACACATCGGTAGCTGATCTAGCGGCTGAGATATAACTTAAAAACTGTTAAAAACGGCGTAAAACTATAATTAATCCAGCGGTTTACGTTTTCATTGCATCTGCGTACGGTCCGAACTTTCTCATCTAAATATTCACGATCTGTCTACATGTAATGTAGTCCTAGAGGAATCTTTAGAACACAATGACACCTCTCGAGATGATGACACATTAACTTTAGGGCAATGTACCTTTGTGTGATCCCTTTACGGCGAGAGACATGGATCATATGTGATCCCTTTACGGCGAGAGACGTGGATCATATGTGATCCCTTTACGGCGAGAGACATGGATCATATGTGATCCCTTTACGGCGAGAGACATTGAGCATATGTGATCCCTTTATAACGAGAGACCTTGAGCATATGTGATCCCTTTATAACGGGAGACATTGAGCATATGTGATCCCTTTTCGGCGAGAGACATTGATCATATGTGATCCCTTTACGGCTAAATATCATACATTCATTTACTATTACAAGATAATGGAAGACTTTCCATTAACTATGTGGTAATCCAATCTGATCCGATTATGAATAATAAAACGACTTAAAAGTCAGGAGATAATACACCAGATTTCTAACAATGTGAGGAATCGATTAATTTATATTTAACCAGCGTTACTACGTCTCAGCACAATTACTTATTAGCTAATATTATATGCATAATATGATTGAAAACAAGTTCGAAGGTTTAGTGTAAGTCTAAACTATCGCTTCTGTATCGCCGATACGAAGGAGTCAAAACAAGACGAAGGCGAGAGGGAGATCACATTTGAATTTATATCATTTTCCCACATTTTCGTGAAACGTACACGTGCTAGGGCCCTAACCTTAGATAAAAGTTACATATTATATCCTTCATCATTGTATGCTGAAGATTATGAGTATCACTTATTTCTTGAGGATTAGGGGGCGGGGGAAGGTAAACTGTGAATACTTAGGTGAACTGTGAAGACGCCGGTGAACTGTGTAGACGCATGTGAACTGTGAAGACGAGGCCGAGACTGGAAAAACGCACAGTATCACCACAGCCGTCCATGTTAGCCTACAGTTGAGTATATTCCTTGATGACAAAACACAACACCTTACGTGTAAATCTTAGCAAAGCACCATGAAGCATTCACGCCAATGTACAATAAGTTGTACCAAATTGTCGAGATAATAAGAACCGAAATCGCATGAGGCGTCTTATAAAGGGTGTCTGGACAGTTTCTGACGATTTTAAATGTATCGCCTGTGCGAACAGTGAAGACACAGGCGACCGGTATTTACGCACAATCTCATGGGAGCCTTCACGTTTTGCCTTTATACAGTATACATGTAGCCCTATCTTTTGACAAAGACATTCAAGTGTAACCCTAATGGTATACGTCTCGTACATTTTTTAGCGATATCGTTACGGAGTCGACATAAGTAAATGACTGGTACTACTGGTCTGTTGTATCCCGACACAGGCGAGTCCTAATGTTTATCCCAAAATCCTGAGCAGCAAGGACAGAAAACCAACAAAATTACATATTTTTAAAGAATTAAGTAGGAACCGACAGGGGATCGAACCTGCGACCTCACACATCCTAGGCGGACGCTCTACAACTACGCAGCCGAGGCGGTCAATTTATCATACGAATGGTGGTCAAAGAAAACCAACCTTAAATATATGTGTGTACACGTGTGAGAAAAAAGACCAATATGCGTTATCACGTTTAAGATCCGAAACTAGATACTGCTTAACAAACGTTTAAGATCTGAAACTAGATACTGCTTTACAAACGTTTAAGATCCGAAACTAGATACTGCTTTACAAACGTTTAAGATCCGAAACTAGATACTGATTTACAAACGTTTCTTGAAAGCATCTTTAGCTAAAGCTCGGCAAGTGCAGATTAGGATCGGACTGCACGGATGCACTAACAAATCTTAATCTGCACTGCTCGCGAATACTGCGGTTTATTTCCGCATATAAGCGTTCATATTAACATTATTAAGACATGATAGAAATAATAGTGAAGATTTAAATAACTGTAGAAAAATATTCAGGGACGGTTTAATAAAATACTTACCTGGAAATTATATATATAGGATATTTACATTACAACTACTGACTTATAGCATTCAACGTTAATTGACCATTATATAACATGTGCAAAGAATCCATGTAAATGAACAATGTAGATGTAGATAAACCTGTGTATCCTCAGAGTATTATCAAGATCTCATATTATTTACCTGTGCGTGTTAGAAGTTTCATCTTATTTAGATTATGATTAGACGGGTCAGAAGTAATGGCTTATCCGAACCTGCATTATAAAGAAATGCCAGTTTGCATATGTGCCATGCAAAAGGTATAACAATACTGAACCATACTAGTTGATCTCTATGTCCAGTAATAAACATCACATGAAACAGTATCACGATGTGGATCGGGCTCCAAATATTCAAATACAAATAAAGCGTAAATGGGATGTGTGCATATAGCAGGGGGTGTAGGGTGTGTACATGGGACAAGTGCCAACTACACTCGAGTGTGCCAAACAAACTAGGTCCTGATTCCTTTCAGATACATAATAAGTACGTGTGCTCGTGCTGGTGTTTTTAGTCATCCTTAAGGACTCTCGAACCATTTATAATGCGTACTCAAATGAATCGTCTCATTGAGCCGAGTCTTCTGGATACCGACAACATAGAGTTATTTCGGCAATAAGAAATATATTATGAGGAAACTATCTTACCTAGTCCATGACGTATATATATTGTAGACGATAATCTTTCAATATTGGCATTTGAATAAAACCATGAATCTCACAATACTTTTATGCTAAAAAGAAAACCCAATCAGATTCAGACACGTTTTGAAATGAAATTTCCTAAGATCTTGGTTGTTTGACCAAACTCAAAGTTACATATTAGTGCGTCAGCTTAGGAGAAAAGTCAATACGAAGTGCTCAATCTTTCAAGTATGTTCATTTAAAAAAGAAAATACCACAAGTCAAGGTACAACATTATTATGCAAACTCATATTCTTTAAGATATGCGTTTGCTTTATAAGTGACGTTAAGAAAAAAAGGTGGAAAGAGTGCACAGAATGTTTTAACTGTTTTACTTTTGATACATTTATCGAACTTTCATTGAACCACCTGTACCCAAACAATGACATGACCAGATGTTCTATTTTTCAATTAGCGGCTTCTCCTGTCCAATTGTATTGACGAACATTATTCCAAGATTGAGCACGGCATATTAACGTGTGTGAATGTTACCTTCGGATAGCTTGGGACGTCTCGTTTTAAGCAGATCTTCCGTTCATCACTAAGTGAACTAAAAAACGATATAAATTATTACTACCGTGTAGGAGGGGACTGGATTGAACATGCAGCCAGTGGACGGAAGTGGGCAAATTAATGAAGAAAAAATAAAATAAATCAATATAATACTAAAATCCAGACACACATCCTTGGCTGATCTCTATGTTGTCATAAATAACTGACCATATTTAATTGTTTACGAAACAAGGCAAAGGTACTATTTTACCAAGTCCGTACCATAGGCGCTGTATATCAGTTGTCGATCAGCTTTTGATTTCATTTACCCTCGCCGTGCATAATTAACTATTTTGCGATCATTGATGTAGTCGATCAGCCATGGTTCTTCTAAAATGATCAGTCCCGCGAGAATACCAACATTGTGGACTTTGCATTATGTATCGACCCGGATCAGCTTAAGCATGCCTCACAGGCTAACCCGGGCGGACGCTTATCGCCTCCTGTAGATTTTCTGCTTCATGAATCATTACTTTAAACCTCTATCCTCCAGAGACGGAATGTGTCGGTCCGGATCATTCTGCACGGACTGTGTAGGCTGATCTAGGTCGAAACATTTCGCAGAGGCCGTAATGTTGGTTTTCTCTCGGGACGGCTCATACACATATATATATATATATACACTTAGTTTGGTACTCAGCCTTCTATAAAGTAAATCAGTACGCCTAGCATGAACCAACAATGGTTTTACAAATTATTTTCGTATGATATATAACGGCCCCATACCGCATGACGTTTGCATTCAATATATGCATATGAAACAACCTTTTTGTGATCAAAAGATTTAAGTTAAGTTCACAAAAAGGTGGTCCCAATAGCATTTTGCTTGCTTCACCATTTGCTAAGGACGTAGCCATTGGTGTATGCCTGACCCGACTAAGTAATGGTAGGGGCAGCTAACTCCAGATTAAGACACAATTAAAGGTAAACAAGTACCTAGATGTTTCAAATATATAGTTAAACTATATATTCCTTCTGAACACCGAACTGTCAGAGCATGTTGACTGAATGGTCACTTATAGGTCATCAATAAGTCAATGGACATTAGCTAAGCCCATTCTTAGGAACACATACTAGTTGACTTTTTTGAACAGTTGAAATCCCGAGCAGGCTGTGAATCCTCACAGTCTGGTAGAGATGCACACTGTTCTCATCTTACTGCAATACGAGTGTTAGAAGTTTGTCATCGCGTACAGATCCTGATGATACTGATACTTGGACATGCTCATCTGAACTTACACTGTTTAGTGCCTATGTCTGCATTTGTTCGTGGACAGGCTCATATTAATCAATTTAAAAGTTAGCGAATATAAAATGAAACTGTTCCGCTTACGTTTATGTCAACAAATACAAAATGAAAATGTACAATACAATAGATAAAACACGTACAACTATAAAATAACTAAGACATCGGTAATTTGCTATTATTTTCAATATCTTGATTTCCAAAGGTATATCTTTCCGACGCCGAAATAAACGCCTTATACATACAGTTATTTCATAAACATAACTCAAAGCATATGCATAAGCCCCCTCTTCAATTAGACATAAACATTCAGATTGATGAGCGTCTCATGCGTGTATACAATACTTATATATCTCCACCAGAAAACGTATGTGTACTTCTTTTTTAGTTTCTTTTCTCTGCTGTGTAATTGTCAGTCAGCAGTGTGTATATAATAGAGTATCAACATGGGTCGTAAGCCTAAAGGAATGTACTTTAACTTATTTACGTTTGAAAGACACGGTTATCTTCATGTACATATGAGCCATCCCGCTAGAAAAACCAACATTGTGTAAAGTATCGGCCCGGATCAGCCTAAGCATTCCGCGCAGGCTTACCCGGACAGACACTTTTCCCCTCCTGTGGATTTTCTGTTTCAGAAATCATTACTCTATACCTCTATCCCCCCAATACAAAATGTGTCGGCACGGATCAGTCTGCGCTGATGCTGATCTGGGTCGATACATGACGCAGATGCCGTTATGTTTGTTTGCTCAAGGCATGGCTCACATCCAGTTCAGAACTCCACCGTTCCTCTCGCAATTAAAAGATGGTTACGATTCTCATTTAGAAATGTATACATGCAATACGACACAAACAACAATACACACATCAACCACGACACACAGGCGTGTAACATATGATTATTAAATGTTAAAGCCAACTACTTTAGATGAAAATATCTTGGCATTTAACCATATTTTTGAAATAAGAAAAGACAGAAAAGCAGACGAAGACTATATAGCTATGTAGCTATTAAAATCACGTTAACAATTTTAAACTCGTGTATGTAAACATGTAAACATCTGAAAAGGATGGATTGCGTTCAATAAACAATGCAACACAATCCTTTTTCGCAAGAACGCCCACCACAATATGGTTTGATAATTTGCCGTGAAAACTGACAACCTTTCGTGAGAAACTTTACCTTTTAGCGATAAGACCCCCACTTGCAAAACGTGGATCAAATATTGGTTATAAGCGGTTTTTTACCGGATAAACGGAACATTTAACCAAATGTGTCAAAATAATGAATTAATTTTGATAAGACAAACTGTTGAAAAAGCATCATTATTAACATTAAACCAATTAATATTTATCTCAAATACCAACTCTTAACACATATAATGTAAGAACCGATTGAACTTTATAGAAAATGGCATTTTAAACCTTCATATTAAAAATATCTATGAGACAAGAAGGATGAAAAATATATCGCATATGAGTCTTTAAGATATTACTCCGTTGCTATGGCAATCAACCTCATTACAATCAGAGCAAACTACTTCGCTACATACGTATATTTGATCTGACTATATCACAGGATAGGTCGTCTCGAATTGACCTCATGCATTTAAATACTCGTGGGCAGGTGCTCAGTTTTCACGTCCAATCGAAACACTCGACAATCAACGCTTCTCTTGTTCGTATACTTATTGTTATGGGTTATCTTACGTGTCTTATACCGAATATTTTGTATGCGAGAGTTTGATTGGCTATCGCAAAGGTCAAGTCCAATCGGAACACTCAACAATCAACGCTTCTCTTTATCGTAGACTTACTTATATGTCTTATACCGAATGTTTTGTATGCGACATTTTGATTGGCTATCGCAAAGGTCAAGTCCAATCGGAACACTCAACAATCAACGCTTCTTTGTATCGTATACTTACTTATATGGGTTATCTTCCGTGCCTTATACCGAATGTTTTGTACGCGACATTTTGATTGGCTAACGCAAAGGTCAATCTGAGACAACATATATTGGACAGTCATCATATCTATATACGAGCTAGTGAAGATTATGTCTGGTTTTAATGACAGTGTCATAAGTGTTGTTGTTGCAACAACATTTCAAGATTATGAAGGGTGTATTACAAGAGAGAATACTGTAACTATGTTGATGTTTGTATCTCCGTATATATTTTCAATGTTACACTGTATGGTAAGTGCAAGTCATGTATTTACCATAACGTCAAGTTAAGTTTCAAAAACAGTAATTGAAATTATAATAATTACATAAAAAAAACTAATGACTCTATTAAGCAATGGTAATTAGGAATGTTTCTTACCTCTCATCGTCTAAACTGCATATCAAAAATAATTGTTTCATAAGACAGTGTGTTCCAGTTTTCCAGATAACGGGGCGTTAATTGTCTTTCTCTTATGCCGGAAACGAACCATATGTCGTTTTGTACTCAAAAGAAACGTCATACTGAGACGATTTTTTTGAGAACCTACAACATGTTTTAGGGTCAAATACGGATTTAGGAACATGAACTATCCACGTTATATAAGAGTTCTGGAATAAACAGCTATTGAACTGGAAAATAATCGAATTTCAGACAAATATATTCATTGAAAAATATACTCCTTACTTATTGATATTAGCTAAAACTTATTTTGTTAAAAAAAGACATTTCTGACATAGAGACATCGTATGGAGATAATTTGTTAACTTCTTGCAACAAAAATAAAATATCTGAAAAATAAAAATCTTTTTAATTGAGCTGTAATTAGTCTGTGAGGCGGAGAAATTACTCTCATTTTGCCACTATGTTTTAACAAGAAATATCTATAAAAAAGATAAACGGCGATCAATATGAGAAAACACTATTATAGATTTAAAAAACTATAAAATTTGCGCAATAATCTATGTGTTTACCAAAGGCTAATCGACCATCTTCATCTAGCTTCAGTTTCTAAATAGAAATACCAATGCCGAGAATACGTCGCATGACTTGAGATTACGCGAGGGGCCCAAGAGGTGTATAAGTTTCAATTGATTGGTCTACAATCGAGCTCATTTGTTTAAAATCTAGGTCAAAACTGAGGTTAAGACAGCTATCGCCGAAAAAGTCACCTGCTGTACATGGATCAAAGTTCATCTGAATGAGGGGAAGCATTAATTGAACGCATTGCATATACTACAGTTAAACTATTACTCTGTCATTATAGACACAATATTGAAACAACAAATGCTACGTAAATGTTTAGTAAGAGAGATACACACTAATCTTGAATAGAACTGCCACTGTTGTCGGACACTAATGTGGCGTGTATTCATAGCGTATACACTCACGTAGCACTTGAACGTGTGTTAGTAAAGAGATTTTTTTTTTAATGGTGGATTCAGCGAAAAAAACCTTAATGCGTCTTATTTCTTCAACAGTTTGATTCATTTACATATAGGTAAGAGTTATACTGGTCATTTAAGAGTCATTTAAACAGTCTTGTATATTCTAAGATAACAAATCTGAAGTTTATAAGTGTACGTCAGAACAAGGTTTATTTTTTCCACCACTTGAAGGATCTGTATAAATATAGTTCTGCTTCAAAATCTACTATATCAATGTCTATGATTGTAATTTACTAGCACGCAGTTCTGGTTATATTCACTACATATATAGTTCTGCTTCAAAATCTACTATATCAATGTCTATGATTATAATTTACTAGCACGCAGTTCTGGTTATATTTACTACATATAAAGTGAAATGGTATTAAAGGCCAACAGTTTTACAAATTAAATATGTAGTGGTCTACAAAATATGAACCCATTGCTTTTAGAACTCTTCAAATGATGAAAGCAATCGTATGTCATGGTATGATTAATGTTAACACGACAACTAAACAACTTCAACAAAAGCCAAAGCTGACACAATTGACATTTATCCACGCGTTGGCCTTATTCATAAACACTGTGAAACAGGGGCTCCGCAACTTCGTTTTGGATGAAGCGATAAGAAATTGATAGTAATTCAAAGATTTATTTTGCAGGTAATGTTTTATTTCCGAATATGATTTATTTCATATCTAAGCTAACAGGCACATTCGTGAACTTGCTAAGGACTCTTGAATTTGTTTCTATTGCCAGTATGGTAAAACTGATTATTATCTATGAAGACTTTGAAAGCGTCGGAAGAAGAACGGCAACTTGATCATTGAATAATACGGCGACTTGAAAACATACTATTCTGAATGTAATGCATAACATGGTGTAATTACCAGTTAAATATCACTGGATAAGTTTTTTATTCCGACTTTGGGGCAACTCACTTATTCCTTTTATACAGACATATTAAAAACAACTATAATTTCACCATTTAGTAAAACATGTATCACAGTCATAAATATATTAAAGGAAAAACAGAAGGATAACTGACACTTACCATGAGCATGGTCGCGAAATAACAGTCAATAAGGACGATTAACTAATCATTTCTTTGTAAGACACACACAGAGCAGAAGGATAACTGACACTTACCATGAGCATGGTCGTGAAATAACAGTCAATAAGGACGATTAACTAATCATTTCTTTGTAAGACACACACAGAGGAAAACCATATCTGTGAGTTTGCTTATCCTTAATGTGCAGCCGCATTCCATATTTGGATTGGAATGTTTCGCCGCACAGATCACACTTTGTACAGAAAGTACATGTATAACTTTAATCCTGAGTATGACAAATATTTTCTAGAAATTCAGGAATTGCATGACTTTTTAAATGCAAAGTGTATGCTGGGTGCAGATCTTAAAGACATATCGGTTCTTTACCATCTGTGGTCTTGGTTTGCCTCTATCATTGGAATGAATTTGTCACAAAATAGTGTTACTATAGGAATATGGATTTTCAAAGAAGAATATTGATCAACCGGTGATTTATTTAAGCAGTTAATTGGTGCAGCCTCAACTATTTTAGTGAAAATCGACTTGGTAAAATGACACTAATTGGTTTTGATTTTCCAGAGAGACTTGGTGAAAGTTAGCCACTATATGAATTGTCCGACAGTTGGAACGGGTACACGCGGCATTCTCTCACTTGTCGTTCGAGGTGGTTGATATAACACATTGGAAAGGAACTACGGTAGCGTTTGCCGTTCTAGGGAAGATTCGCTTCTAATACGTAGGCAGGGCTTTTAAAAACACCCTTTTGAAGAGACTTAAGCTTCTAAAAGTTGAAATTGCACAGAAAACTACGTAGGCAGGGTATTTAAAACGCATTTTAAAGAGACATTCGCTCCTTGGAGGTGTTATGGTAATGTTGGAAATTTCCTATGATAAAAGCTTTCTCTTTTAGACTTTCGCAGAGCCTAAATATATTGCACTTTTAAAATAATTATTTTTATTTTATGCTGAATGATCTTTACGCATACAATTGACACACATTTAGTTCGCGAATATGTTAATCTCATTTAAGTGCGACGAACTGCTTTTTAAATGCATACTTGTCGAACTATGTTTCCTTCAAACTAGTATTCAACTGATGCTTATTTCCGGAGCCCGTGTTACACGTATATTAAATGCTTGACTACACTTTTGCAGTGGCTTCAACGCATCCGTGGAACAATGTCATTTATTACAATATATAGGAATATCGAGGAACAACAATGGATTATAGTCGGACGAATTCACTACTTGCAACAATGGATTATAGTCGGACGAATTCACTACTTGCAACAGATATGTTATCAATTATATGTACCATGGCTATACTCCGTCTTCATAATTGAATGTGTCGGTCAGGATCAGTTTGCACGGACAGCGCAGGCTGATCTGGTCGATACATTACGCAGATGCCATTATGTTGGTTTTCTCGCGGGACGACTTATATCTTTTCAGTAAAACCAGGGACACTACATTGTAATATAGTGTCTCTGGTAAAACAAAGCATGTTTAGATGTAGGGTCGAGATATAATTTGATTCGTGAACACCAAATCAAGTGTTTGTTTTCGTTTAGTGAAAATACATTTCGATCATAATATGAAATCGATCAATTAGAATGTATCGATAACTGCTGAAATAACACGTAAACTACGACATCGATTTCGACATGTGATATAAGTTGAAGCTATTATCTGTATGAGAGCACGATACAATAAATGCACTGTTGCGCATCTCAAATTAAAGAAAGGGAGGGAAACGTTAATTGATAAATGTAAACTTTACCCTTTCCCACATACAGCAAATTTGCAGCAGACGACTTTTAAAAGTATAACTATGAACAATTTATGTAATTGAAAGTATGCTTATTTCACACATAAGTACTAGTATCGTAAAAAAAAAAAAAAAAAAAATCCCTATTTACTAATACATACAAAGGAAATCTTTCTAATGTTTAACGATACTGGTACCTGTGAGTTCACAGAGTTGAATAGAAATAATGAGCATTTGGTTCTTTTACCACAATGTTTTCAAAGAGGTAGCCAGAAACAATGCCTCCCTACAGATTACAGCCAATCTTATGAACTATACATACGAGTTGAGCCAGCTTATGTCGCCCATATACGGCCTTAAAAAAGAAACATGGTGATGATGGATCAATGAATGATAATGGTGTGCGAAGAACAATGTCTATTTGAACACTCCCACAAGAAAACCAGCTGACAATTAAATGGGCTGATCTAATGGCATGGGTTAACCCTCTCCCACTTCCAGAAGCAGTTTGTTGCATCTGCAGCAGACACCGTCTACAAATAGTGTAGCAATGATGATGCGCAATGTTTCCTTTTGCCACAATGATTTCAACTCTATTCAATAATTCAAGCATATAAATATTCTCCATAGTGTGCCTAAAGAATGTCCTTGAAGCAATTAAAAGTCTCGATGTAATATTGCTTCAATAGAAATCGATGGGTACATAACCAGGTCAAACTGTTACGATTTCTTAAAGTAAAAGGCCGATCTGCAATATTGCTGTCTGTACAGTACATACTGTCTGTTTTCTTGTGGCATTGTTCGTGGTTTTACACCGAACACAATATTTTGGCAGATCAATTGTTGATAAACAAATGACATGTTTTCTGTTTTTTAAATATAGTTTTTATCAATGTCGGCACCACTCTGCTAAATACTATTGTTTGGTGTTTTGGCCGCTTTAAAAATGAATTAGTTATACCACGGTGTTTCCTGGGTAAAATACCAGTACTACTGGTCCATTCTCAACACCGCTACACGTGAGCGTATGTATCGAGGTCTTTCTTCTTGAAGTTTGACCTATCTGCATAAACAATCCATCAGGTCGATTGTTTAATTTTACATATATATATATATTTAGACCAGCCAAAAGTTTGTGTTCGGATCATAGTAAGAGACCATTTCAAATGTTTTTCGTCAAGCAAAATGGTCGATTTTCTAGACATGCATTGTGTCCATGAAGCCGTCGATGTCAAGAGACATTTCTTGTTTAATCCATATCCAGCCTAACCCGAATCCAATAAACATTTGAGCCGAATTACGAGAAAACCAACATTGTGTACTCTGCGTTAAGTATCGACCCAGATCAGCCTAAGCATGCTGCACAGGCTATCCCGGACAGACACTGTTCGCATCCTGTGGATTTTCTGTTTCAGAAAGCATTACCCTATACCTCTATCTCCCCTGAGACGGAATGTGTCGTCCCGGATAAGCCATCGCGGACTACACATACTGATCTGGATCGATACATTACGCAGAGTCTATACTGTTGGTTTTCTCGTGGAATGGCTCATTTGATTATTCTACTCTTCAGATTTGTTACAAGCATATTCGGGTACATTGGTACAGTCTAGTCTGTATCTACATTGTCTGTAACGTATGCATCATTTCTTAGCAAAGATAACACCAATAATCGGCAAACACGTGTTAAAAATCAAAGCAATTGAACATATGATAAGGCTTAATGCGTTCGGCTGGATTCTGGTTAAATAAGATGATTGACGACATATGAAAATGGTAGTGTTTGATCCTCCGTGTTGACATTACATCACAGTGTGTCTTGGAGTAAAACTAGATGAATTGGAACTCAAAATTTAAACTCGTACATGTAGCCTTTCTAAATGAAGACGTTAACAATAACAGGCCTCTGAGTTTATACTCATAATAATAGCATCATATCATATTCTAACAAAAGCATGGTTCATAAACCATAATAGTTAATAACTTATATATATATATATATATATATATATATTACCATATAGAGGCTATTTATAGTAACACAGTGAGGCTATTTATAGTAACACAGTATTATACGGTTTCCTCCATTTTTTTGCAAACGAAAACTCAGACGCCTGTTATACTATAAAGACTCGTAGGAACCATGCTTTCGCAGGTGCAACAATATCTTTGTGCACCTTAAGTTGATGATAGAGGTGAAACAAACAACATGCAGACCAGCTGCGTTGTTGTTCAGATCTAAATACACACGAGGGTTTACCTATCACAATTATAACGAAAGGAAAGTGTTAACAAAATTGTAAAATAAAAGTGAAAAGACAATTGAAATAAAAGTGTAAAGACAATTGAAATAAAAGTGTAAAGGCAATTGTAAAATAAAAGTGTAAAGACAATTGTAAAATAAAAGTGTAAAGATAATTGTAATAAAAAAAAAGACCAGCTGGTCAGGTCTGAAAAATACTCGAGGGTTTTAACTGTCACACTTATAACGGAAGGATAGTGTTAACACAATTGTAAAATAAAAGTGTAAACACAATTGAAATAAAAAGGTTAACAAAAGTGAGAAATAGAAGAGTGAATTACTATTCTCGTTAAAATGCTGATGATGAATGATAGGAGATGAACAAAATGTGAATAACACATGTCATTGGATTGCTCATCGTTGTGTTATCAAAACAGCCATTAGATTGCTCATGGTTGTGTTATCAAAACAGCCATTAGATTGCTCGTTGTTGTGTTATCAAAACAGCCATTAGATTGCTCGTCGTTGTGTTATTAAAACAACCATTAGATTGCTCATGGTTGTGTTATCAACACAACCATTAGATTGCTCGTTGTTGTGTTATCAAAACAGCCAATAGATTGTTCTTGGTTGTGTTATCAAAACAGCTATTAGATTGCCCGTTGCTGTGTTATCAAAACAACCATTAGAGTGCTTGTCGTTGTGTTATCAAAACAGCCATTAGATTGCTTGTTGTTGTGTTATCAAAACAGCCATTAGATTGCTCATGGTTGTGTTATCAAAACAGCCATTAGATTGCCCGTTGCTGTGTTATCAAAACAACCATTAGATTGCTTGTCGTTGTGTTATCAAAACAACCATTAGATTGCTTGTTGTTGTGTTATCAAAACAGCTATTAGACTGCTTATGGTTGTGTTATCAAAACAGCTATTAGACTGCTTATGGTTGTGTTATCAAAACAGCCATTAGATTGCTCGTCGTCGTGTTATCAAAACATCCATTAGATTGCGTGTTGTTGTGTTTATAGAAGTGAAAATTTGAATCGGCTACGATAATTTAACAAGCCCTATATAACTTACTAAGCATTAGAATAAACAAGTAACTTATATACACATTTAAGAAAGGTATCGATATGTGTGTGTGTACCATGCAAAATTATCGATTTATCAGTATATTGAGACAACCTCACGCATAACTGTATGCATATCCATAGTCATAGTCTGCGTCATGCGATTTTGGGTCTAAGTGAATCGCCAGTATACAGCGCTTAAAGTACAGACCATTCATTTAGACCAAATCTCCCAAAACACAGCCAATAACTGTTATAGTTCAACAATGAGTAAATAATTTATATTAACACGGACATTTTTAAGACATATATACATTATCGAAATTGAATTGAAAAGAAAAAAATACATTTATAACGTTTATCGAAATTGATTGAAAAACATGGCATACATTTGTTACAATTGATGTGTCTATCGACGATGATATTTTCTGATTCACATTAAGAAATAATTTAGGAAGAAGAGCAATGTAAGACCTGTGTTCGAGCTAGAAATGAGCCGTCCCGCGAGAAAACCAACATTATGGCATCTGCGTCATGTATCGACCAGATCCGCGAGAAAACCAACATTATGGCATCTGCGTAATGTATCGACCAGATCCGCGAGAAAACCAACATTATGGCATCTGCGTAATGTATCGACCAGATCAGTCCCGCGAGAAAACTAACATTATGGCATCTGCGTAATGTATCGACCAGATACGCGAGAAAACCAACATTATGGCATCAGCGTAATGTATCGACCAGATCCGCGAGAAAACCAACATTATGGCATCTGCGTAATGTATCGACCAGATCAGCCTGCGCTGACCGCGCAGATGGATCCGGGCCGGCACATTCCGTCTCAGGGGGATAGAGGTATAGAGTAATGATTCCTGAAACAGAAAATCCACAAGAGGCGAAAATTGTCTATCCGGATAAGACTGCGTGGCATGCTTAGGCAGATCAGGGTCGACAATGTTGGTTCTCTCGCGAGACTGCTCATATGAGCGGCCCTCTGTGAGAGCCAATCGTAATATCTTTGCGATCAGTGAAGAACCCGATCAGACAGCTTATCTGTGCATTGGGCTCTTCTCTGTTAGCCAATTAGTCATAACACATTTCAAGAAGCGTCTTTAATATATAAGTATACCAATTTGGATCCTTAGAATCAATGCGCATACAGATCTAATTTTCATACGTGTAATAATGTTTTCCTGGAACACTGCTTATATTTTTTCATAGAGATGTTCCAAATATTTTCGTAGATACTTTTAAATAGCCGTCTGGTGAAATATTGTTGTATGTGCTTGAGGGTTAAACAGGAGTTCGCTTCTTTATGATATTGCATCACCCCCTTTCCCACATATAGGCGCTTTCTGACGCATTTACAGCAGACGACATTTGAACTTGTTGTGGCAAAAGGAGAACTTGCTTGGGTTTTTTGCCACAATGTTTTCAACTTTGATTAGTAATTATACTTTAATTTATATAGATTTCCCGTGTTTTGTATTATTATTTTCAAAGTCGTCTGCTGCAGATTTTTTTTTGTATGTGGGAAAGGGTTACGTAAGAATAATCTTCTTTCTTCCAAAGTTTGTTTAAATACGGATGATCCTTTTTTAACCCGTATGTCTATTGTTCTTTGATACCTACTTATTTCTTATTTTACCTCATACGGACAACGTTTAAATGTTTTCTGCAACAGACGATGATTTTGAACATATGGTGGGAATAAAGGACAAACAGTCCAGGCTAATACTTTCCCGAAGAAGTCTGCCTTGAAGACACAGTTGATTTGTGGATAACACGAAAATAAATGTTTGATCATATTGTCCACTCTCTTGTATGAACCTTTGTTGAGGAATGGGTTCATTTCAAGCACGTGTGTACATTTAACATGTTAACATGGTTTTTGAACGTCGTTGCTACGTTGTCGTTTATCGATGCTTTGGAATGTTTGAACTAATCGAATTTAAGACTTTGGGGACAAAAAACTCACTAGAAAGGAATTATCATTATCAAATTGAATTTATTATTTGCCATAATGTTTTTAAAAGTCGTTTGCAGTAAATATTGTATCTGCATGTGGGAAAAGATTACGTTCCTTTTCCCGTTTAAATGACGCTATACGAGGTATAAAACGCCCCCCTAGTGTCTGACGCGACTCGTGTTTTAATTGCAATCTTCTATGAACAACTGTTATGACTTCCCTCTATCAAAGTTGTGAAGTATAATAGATCCTTTGTAACCATTCATAAGTATATAACTTATATCGTGCACGTTCATGAACAATCAAACTGATCGACGCACCATTACCCTCATAAGACGCCTTTTGATGCCTCTGCAGCGAACTTTTGGAAGCACTGTGGCTAATGAAATTGCTTAATTTCTCCATTTCAACTTTATTCAGAAAACACATTGTCATCTGTAGTGATTTTTTTCTATATTTTCCTTGCTTGTTTTCAAAGTTGTTTTTGTGAAAAGGGGTTAAAACAAATCTGCTGGCATGTATGTAACATTAATATTTTTACAGATTTCGCAAGGTTTTGTCTGTGTATTTTGATGCAGACAATTTTTTACGTATCTTAAGCATAGTGTTTAAATGTTACATTAGTTATGCCTCAACTATTTTAAAAGCAGACGTCTATAAAAAATATCACACTGGATATATGATTAACTGGAACACAAAACAGATTCAGTAATACTGTAGCATACCAAACTACGCTTAATGATTTAATTGAAGAACTGTGTTTATTGAATACGTTGGACACATGTTCAGCCATTTATCAATCATAGTATGTAAATAAGTTCATGCAATACATGTATACAGTTGGTGAAAATTAAATATCATTCGAGACTTCTTCTCTTCCAACATTGTTTTAACCATGTGAATACAATATCCCCCTAAAAAGGTGGCTACATCATTTGAGATTTTGCATTTTTCTAAAGACTTCCAAAGCAGTCTAGATTGATCAAATCAGGTAAACTTCAGCCCTTATCCTAATGCCCTGGGCTCGAGCTGGGTATTATGTATAACGTTGGTAGTATACAGGCGACTTTGGACGCCGTATATGCAACACACGAGTTTTGACAACATAGTGGGAATAAAATGGTGTTTCAAACGAGAACAGTTTGTTCAAAATATGTATACAACTGGATCTAAATATTTAGGTTGAACAATATTTTCTAAGCTGTTTTCGAAGCAGCAGATTCTTAAGCCCTTTTCCACATACAACACAAATCCTCAGACAACTTTGGAAAGATATTGTCAGAAACAAAGCAATTTTTCTTGAAATGAAAATACAAAAAATAAATAATGATCAGTGAGCACTTTTTACATTTGCCACAATGTTTTAAAAAACTCGCCTTCTGCAGTGGATTAGAAAAACAGTATACATTTGGGAACGTATTGAACAAGCCTATCAGTTAAATGGTTCAACAGATACGCTGCTCCCTGCCTTTCAAAAGTTGCTGGTATTGAGTTATTGATACATAAAACAAGATAGATGAAGATGTAGATGAAGTTCCAGATAACGGCATACCAGAAACCCCAGGTAAATGGGAATTATCACAGAGTTATCACAGAAACCTACCCGACTGTACTGATAACCATGGAAATACATTGGAGAACCCGTCATGCAAAAAGGGATTCTGTAACATCCTGTACTGGTACATCATTGAATATGGGGCTACAGTCCTAGGTTATTTATAACAGCCGTCGCCTATAGGTCTTCTATGCGGGCATTGTGGGTTCTGGCTAGACATAGAGCGTACACGCTCGCATTTTGTTTAACTGTATAGGATATAAGATCCCCTTTCCGCCTGACATGGCAGATTTACTGATAAGCCCAAACATTTAGTTATAGTTTATTTTCAAGTTTACAAATATGAGTGTTATGTGTATGTAGAGTGCAGATTAAATCGTTGGAAGCCGCCAGGAGGCGGCTTCCTGTAGTAATGCTTTGAAATTTAGCACAAGGAGAAAAATTAGACATGCCAC
>JAUELF010293360.1:0-18815 GCA_031471495.1 Clinocardium nuttallii | reverse complement strand
TATTTTCCAGAAAATAACTTACATAGAATGTACACCGCTGCATAGCATGTATTTCGGCTCATAAAGTTGTTTCCTCGTAACATTTCCCAAAACATACAGGGGCGGTCTGCGTAAAACAGTCTATTAAAGTATGTAAGTGGCAGATTTTGTGGTTTATTTGCCTTTCGTTTTGCAAGCTCCTTTTCCCAGATTTTTGAACGTACGATTGACGTCCAGCTTCTTTTTGATGGAAAAATAGCTGTCTTAAGAAATGTTACGAGAAATCCATACAGTTCGTATTCATGTAGAATCCTGCATATATCAGGAATAAACCCATATTTCTGCTTTGTTATACCTGATTCATACCTGACAATTCTATGCACAAACAGTTGCTTGGACAGATATTTCGACGGAAGTCGAACCAACTGACCAAGAAATCCCAGCTTTCTATAGTTTATTTCACCACGTACTGACAACACTCCCGCAGCGTTTAGCACGATTGAGTTGTTGGCAGTCAATGGTAATTTCTGAATGACTTTCAGACAGAACATGTGTGCTCTTTGAAGCTGTGCACTGTTTGTAGCAGATAATGTATCCCAGAGCTCACACCCATACAGACATGTTGGTAAAACAACAGACTTATACAAGGATAATAGCGTATGGACATTAAACTGGCCAGTATTACATATACTTAGTGTTGTGCTTCGGAACTTATTGCACGTTTGTTGTACATTGTCATTGATGTTAAGGTATTTGTTCAGTATAATACCGAGATGTGTATAGCTTGTACACTCAGTAACTAAGTTAGTACCCATTTGCCATTTTCTATTTTGTTTCGAGTAGTTATTTTTGCTCTCATTAAACACTATAACAGCACATTTAGAGGCGTTGTATTCAAAACGCCATTTACATGAGTAATTATGACATATTTGTAGCATTTGATCAAGTCCGTGTTTTGATAGACTGACTAAAACCATATCATCAGCTACCGTCGGACTACTGAATGATCTGTCAAAGATACAAAACCCAAGATTTGATTGCTCTAGCTCTTGTATCAGTCCATTTATGAAGAGAAGGTACAATATAGGGGAACTTTTTCCACCCTGTCTGGTACCCTGTTTTAAATTTATATTGTCTGATAAAAATGACACGTTCCTTACTCGACTAATCATTGACCCATACATATTAATGTATGTTTTAATTAACTGATAACTTAAGCCACTTTCAATGAGCTTAAAGAATAGTCCGTTATGCCAAACACGATCGAACGCCTGTTTTGCATCTAGAAAGCAAACATATGCCTTACTATGGTTTTCTTCGGCAAACAGGATGCATTCCTTTAAAGAAAAGGACGTCATCATGCACCCTAATTGTGACTGAAAACCGCCTTGTTGTAGATTAAGCTTATCTAAGATGACGCTTTGTGAACGACGCAGCATAGTCCCTTCAAACACTTTCAGTATAGAAGAGGTAAGAGTTATGGCCCGGTAGTTAGCGGGATCATCTTTACGTTTTCTGCCACCTTTGTGAACAGTAATAATTATACCTCTATTTAGCTTTGGTGGGACGTAATTGAAGGTGAAAATTGCAGAAAATAATCTTGCTAATGTTTTAAACAATACTTGTCCGCCATTCTTTAGATGTTCGTAATAGACGTTGTCTTCACCGCACATCTTACCTAGTTTACAGGTTTTCAGTATTTCAACAACTTCGGAAGCGGTAACGGGCGGCAAGTCGTTACATATGGTCTGATTCTGAAAGCTATTGACAGTCTCATCAACATATTGCTTCCAGCCATTATCATATCGCGGATTTTCGGACGCTTTATATAGTTCAACACGCAGAAAAAAAAGACTGTGTTCTTATATCTCCCATAAAACAATGGAAATTTAACTTACTGATATTATTGGGCGGGACCTACGTTTTAGAATACTTTCTAGGGGCGTGGCTTAAGTATTGTAATACATATTTAACCGCAATTCAGTTTTCATTTCACGATAACATAATTGTTTTCACAATTAAAAAATAAGTTGAATCTGTATATTAGCTACCCTTTTCGCTCTACATAGATTGTAGGTATATACATGTAATAACATAAGTGTTATGTTGCAGGAGCGATAAATGGGTTCGTATTGCACGACTCAGCAATAGCTTACTCGACCCATTTACCGCTCCCGCAACATAATATTCCGTATTTATTGTTTCAGGGTGTTCCTGCTCCAAATAACATGAATGTTCAACGGGCACTTAAGGACGTTCCTGCACGATCTCAAAAATATATAAAAATAGGAGATGCTATAATAAAGACTACAGATCCGAATGTCCCTCCTCATTTGACACGTAATGGCCAGCTTATTCCTCGTGAGGTCAAACGAGACCAACATGCCAAATTTAAAAGAGCTATTAAAGAGCTGGGGTTAGAAGGTAAGAACGTGTAACGCGGACGATATATATCGGCTGATCGATCATTGAATTACTATTTAATTGTTTCGGTGATCAACTCTTATAAGTGAAAGTTATACCTACGAGATTATTGCTAAGTCTAAATAAAAAGATCCGAGATCGTATTTTAGCCACGCCGAATGTCATGCATAAATAACAAACAAGCAACTACCCGGTTCTCGCATCACATGGCATTGTGTGTGCTTCAGAAACCGTGTTAGGCAATCGAGTGTACCGAACAAATTGATATCATATCGAATGTGTTTGATTGGCTAAATAAATGCATCTGATTTCCATATATAATCTATGGAGTATTCAATCAATTGTCTGGAAACTCGGTATGTATCATTCGGTCCACTACGCTCTGAAAGGGATAACGGTAGTGTCGTGAATGTTCGCGGGTTTCTGTACATAGAGAGACTGGTTTTTGTACATAGAGAGACTGGTTTCTGTACATAGAGAGACTGGTGATTATCATGTACATATTTTCGAAGATCCCGTGTCTATTTATCTTATATTTCGCGACTGCTGCCAGTTTGGGGTTCTTGTTGGTTACATATTTTTTCCTTTATATTTCTATTCTTTCTTGTTAAACTGTTACGTAGACGTAGGAGTGTGATTATAGTCGCCAATTATATTGAGTGAATACCGAAACTGCACAAACACTTACGAACGGTCTCCGTAGAAACATGTCTAGCCCAACCCAAACCTGATATGCATATATCTTTATTAAGTATAGCTCTGACTTCTTTGAAAATCAGGATAACACCCGTAATTTTCTTGGGTTTCGCCACATGTATATAATGTATATATGTATTATGTTACTGGCAACAAGCATATGTTTATATGTCAATACATTTTGAACTTGAATTTGAACTATCTGGTGGTGTGTGTATGTAAACATAGCTGTAATCATAGCTGTTAAAGTCGTCAGGATAAAAAATGTGCGCGAAGTTAGCTGGAGTATCCGGAACAGCCGGAGATCCGGCTAATTCTGGTCAGTTGGTTCGGACTAGCTTTAACATCAGAATTTGTGAGATTGTAAAACTTCAGCTATGGATTCAGCCGATTGTCGAAATTAGACGGAATGGCAGCCAGTTTGTGGTACATGCACTTGACAAGAATCAACGTGCCGCTCACCCCGTCTAACTCAAACTATTGGCACACAACATCGAAGGTGGCGGGAAGTATTCCGTCGGTCAACCCCTGGCAGGAATTTACAGCCGACTGCCAGCACTCGGTAGAAAACACTTTATACAACTCGATGACGGTTTTAGATGCTTTACCCTGACTCATTCGACATTAGCTAACATGCCGATCTCTTGTCTTCATTTCAGATAAGGTTCACCTTTCACCCCTTGCCCATGGACCAGCAATTACCTATACCATCAAAGGGAAATTCGACATAAATGTAGACGTTGTAGCTACATACCCATCCTCCGTCCCATTGGGCGCGTACGGTTGGCCACGCCCTGACTCCCGACGAGCATTATCAAAGGATCAAATTAACGCGGTTATGGGGGCGGGACTTCATCTTGTCCCTAAAAATGATACTACTTGGTATGTCTCGTGTTCCAAGGCAGAAACAGCCATGTTTAAAGCGTTGGATCGAGATAATGGATGTAGAAAGGATGTATTGAAATGTATGAAGAACATTGTGGGAGATGTTACGTCAAGATCTTCTGATGGTCTGCCGGGTATAAGCTCGCATTTGATGAAGGTAAATCGTGTACTCGGCATTTGATGAAGGTAAATCGTGTACTCGGCATTTGATGAAGGTAAATCGTGTACTCGGCATTTTCTCACTGTTAACACTATCTACTAATTGCTCTGTAAGAGGGAGCAATCTTATAACTTGAAACTTTGAGACGATTATCCTATCTGCCTTTGCAGATAGGTGTACTAGGCATCTGCACTCAGAAACAGAATACGTCCACTTTACATGTAGATCAAAGTAAAACAACATTTTCCTATTTTAGTTAATGGAAAACGTTTCTGATGTGACGCTTTAAAAATCGTGTTTTAAGCCGTATTTAGCTTCATTTGAGCCGAATTACGAGAACACCAACAGTGTGGACTCTGTGTAAAGTATCGACCCGAATCAGACTAAGCATGACGCACGGGCTAACCCGAACTGACACTTTTCGTCTTTCCTTTTCGAGGAATCATTACTCGATACCCCTGTGACGGAATGTGTTGTCCCGGATTAGCCTGCACGGAATGCACAGGCTGCTCTGGGGCGATAAACTACGCAGAGTCCATAATGAAAAATTTTCTTTCGTGGTATGGCTCATTTCAGTCATAGCATGTGTTTATACACCACACAAACTATATTCGATTGCCGTGGCCAATTTGCGACCTCCCAATACACTGCGAGATCGAGTACTGGTTGAGTGTTCGTTAAGCCGACATCGAGGGTGACTTATAGAAGCAATCGATTTAATTGTAACATAAGGGGGACTCGTGATAACTCGTTTCTTTGAAATTCATTTGAACCGTGCCACGAAAAAAAACCCAATATGAACTGTGAGTAAAGTATCGATCCGGATCAGCCTAAGCGCCGCACTAGCTAAGCCGAACATACACTATTTGCCTCCTGTGAATTTTTCTTTTTCGGGAATCGTTACTCTATACCTCTATTCCCCAGGCTGAACTAGGTCGATATATTACACATAATAATTCATACTGTTGGGTTTCTCGTGGATACGGCGGTGTTAAGCGAGCCACTGAAAAAATAATACTACGAAAACAGTAATCAGAACGGCTACTACACTGTTTTGATAAACAGATTCGTTCATTGAAATGGTTCGATTGGAGCTATCTCGAAGCGACTGTTTCGACCTTTCTTTTTACTTCGACATTTCAGAATCAGATACTTTGGAGTAGTGAATGGCACCACGAACCAGACCATTGGCATAAGAAGAACTTCGCTGAACGCCTGGTGGACACGATGGAAGAATTCGAAAACTTCCTTCGTTCCGGCAAGCTGTCAAGCTATTTCAACACGAAAGAGAACGTTATGGCCGGGAAGGACCGCGGCGTGTTGAACCGACTTGCTGATGAGTATCGAGATACCAGGATGAGATTGATCCACATGTTAATGTAATTTATTATTATAGTTGTCGAAATTCGTAGCTTCTGTGGTCGAAATCATAACTTACTAGGTAATTTGCCAGAATCAAAACGATTACATTGACATTGTTACAGATATGTAACCCAACATAGTGAGAATATAATCCAGAATTCACCACAAATATTTACTGTATTGGGGAGATGTGCAGGGTGCATGTAAGAACAGGTTTTTTGTCAAGGTCCATGTCGCAAATAGAGGTAAAATGTTATATGACTTTATTTCGTGTCCCCTCCATAACTGCTGAATATATTGACATATTTTTATATAACTCACCACAAATGTTCACCATATTTAAGACGATGTGCAGAGCATATGTTACGGCATGTATGGTCCAAGGTCAAGGTCGCAATAAGAGGTCAAAGGTCATATGACTATATTTCGTGTCTGCTCTATATCTCGTGTTCGCATTGAATAATTTTGACATTACTAACCACAAAGTTTCATCATATGGAGGTTATAAAAAACCGAATGTAACAACTATGTTGGTTTAAGGTCAATGTCGTAATTAAAGGAAAACTATCATATGACTATATTTCGTAACTGTTGACTGTATAGGCAGATTTTGATATAACTCATCATAAACCTCCACCATAGTAAGACGATGTGCATAGTGCATGTAACAACGAGCTCGATTGAATGTCAAGGTCGCAATTAGAGTTCGTATTGACTATGTTTCATGTCTACTCCATCTCTTGAACCCCTTGACTGATTTTGAAATAACTCACAAATCTTCACCATATTGAAATAATGTGCAGATTGCATGTTACAACCAGCTATGTCCAAAGTCAAGGTCGCAATGCGCAGATTACATGTTACAACCGGCTATGTCCAAAGTCAAGGTCGCAATGCGCTGATTACATGTTACAACCAGCTGTGTCCAAAGTCAAGGTCGCAATGCGCTGATTACATGTTACAACCAGCTGTGTTCAAAGTCAATGTCGCAATGCGCTGATTACATGTTACAACCAGCTGTGTTCAAAGTCAATGTCGCAATGCGCTGATTGCATGTTACAACCAGCTGTGTTCAAAGTCAAGTTCGCAATGCGCTGATTACATGTTACAGCCGGCTATGTTCAAAGTCAAGGTCGCAATGCGCTGATTACATGTTACAACCGGCTGTGTTCAAAGTCAAGGTCGCAATGCGCTGATTACATGTTACAACCAGCTATGTTCAAAGTCAAGGTCGCAATGCGCTGATTACATGTTACAACCGGCTATGTTCAAAGTCAAGGTCGCAATAAGAAGTCCAATGTCATATTACTATGATTCGTGTTCGCTCAACAACTTTTGAAACACTTGAATTATTTTAAAATAACCCACTACCAATGTTCACCATATTTTCAAACATCCTATATCAGTATGACTGACAACTTGCCACAGAGTAGACATTATTTCAAAAACAACCATCAAGTTTTAATGTTTATGCTTATACAACTAATAGTTATCATCATGGTGTAAAATAACTTGCTTAAAGCGAATTAGGTTAAATATGATCACATAATCGGGAGTTTGGTTCGAAAAAGCCGGGAAAGACAAGTTAGTTGAACTGGCCGCCGTTATATAACTGAAATACCGTTGCAATCTGCGTTATAACCCAATTAATGCAGGTCATGGATACTGGTTGACATTCTATTTCGACATTCTTTTTCGGTTATACATTCTATTTCTACATTATTGTTCGGTTGTACATTCTAGTTTGGTTATTCCACGTTGTACGGTTGTGAATCGTGTCGTAACATACATGTCTTTTCATCTTATTATTATTTAGATTTTTCGTTTGATTAAAATGTTGGTTAATTAAATCGTTGTTTATCCGAGAGGACATTATTTTGACATATAAGATAAAGACTTCCCAAAAGACCAAGTCACTATCACCTATTTTTTCGAAACTGTCCGCCAACTCTTAAAGACGGAAGCCCCAACCAGTGGCGAAGCTGAATGTAGGTTGTTGTCTACGTTTTTCTTTTTCTAAAAAGTCTGTAAAATAGTCTTCGTGGCATGTCCCCAGATCCTCCCATAATTTGGGTTACACACTGATTTTAGCCAATCTAGGAAGTTGTCAACACTGATTCCTGGTTCAAATTGGAAGTTTCCGGTATGAAGAAAATATATCTGACAATGAATTAACCCCTTTCACTAATGCGATGATTCTGCAGTTGGTTTAAAATGTACACAAAAATACTTGAGGTCTAAAGGCAAATTTGCTCCGCAGATAATGTCGATATTAAGTTACGACCGATATCTTGAACGTTGAATTGTAAGGATAAACTCAGTTTGCATGCGACGGTGAAAAGGGATAATCAATCAATTACAAAGTGTAAACTTTGCAGAAATTTCGATTATTGATTATCAAATTTCAGATAAATATATCTGTCTGTATAATGTTAACGCCTCTTGTTTATTTACACATGTTGTATGTGATATTCATGTGATTGCACGCTTGTTAGCATTAACCCAGTCGTCTTGATTTTTGTAAACAAACTTTAAAGAATGGAAGCATTGTAACAATTGGCTTTAGTTGTGGAAATTATTGACGCCGCGTGGAAACTCGGTGTCAGTATTGAATAGGTTTCAATTTTGTACCATGGGGTTGCGTAATCGGATAGGGTGCAACCGACATTATTTTTGTAAAGAAAAACTCTGTAATATGTTTGGAAAGACAACCTTTATGAATCAACTGATTTAGGAAACAACAAGATACCCAATACGTATCTCTTCTACCGTTATTACAAAACTTTAGAGACATTTAATAATTTTTCCACAACTTCCTAGGCTACCCGATTTATCAAAGCCCCGAAAAAAGTTCACTTTTCCCCCAACTTCCTAGGCTACGCATTTCTTGAGAAATATAGGCACATCTTGGCCTACTTGTTTAAAATAAAGGGACATTTGGCCTTCTTGTTTAAAATAGTTAGATCCTGTCTGTTTGCACAGGTTATTTGAATGTACTGAACTGCGTATGCTTCCTTTAAGTAATGCTTCAAAATCATGCGCGGCATCTTCGATGCTCAGCATTAAAATTCGTCCTGTATTCATCTATAATATTACAGATAAGTAAGAATATTGGAGTATAAGATTTTACAATTCCATATATGGTTTTTGCTGCCATTTATTTATGGATACTCTATATCTCCAAATGCTATATTGTTTCAACTACTTTCAATCGATAATATGATTTAATTTAATCATAATTACAAGAAATTGCTTATAATTTCAACTTCATTCAATAATTGTTCTTTCATTTATTGCCGAGCGCAGTTGTTAGCGACGCGGACTTTCATACAGGAATTGTGAGTTTGAATTCCAGCTAATATCAGGATAAAGTTTCTTCAATCAGTCAAGCCGTTTACAAATGTAATACTGAAACACACCGTTCCATTCTTTGGCACCGCCCAAACACTGAGACACTTCTAAATTTGGCATCAACATGCTAATTTCAGCTGCTGACGTCAGAACAGGCGTGTGGCCGAATATAATCAGTGACCCGCCTTTTTTCAAACATTCGGTCAACGGCTTTAGGAAAATGTTCGCTATTTCCGTTTTCACAACTTCAGAGTTGATAAATCTGATGAAAACGACGTCCACGCTTCGCGGTGGAATTTTCGGCTCCAGTGCATTTGCACAATAAATCTCATCCACCCGCTTCTCCGCGAACTTGACCATATGCGCGCTCAAATCGCTTCCAATGGTGTAACAGCCTTCCACTCCTTGCTTCATGGTGTACAGGAACTGGCCCGTTGAGCATGCACAATCAAACAAACGTAAGTCATTTCTGCCTAAGGACTTCAAATAACGAATACTGAAGTCTCGTAAATAAACCTCGCCCTCTCCGAGAGAAAGCGCGAGTTTCTCGTCGATTTCCCAACCTTCTTCCGGTGACTGAATCTCGTCTTTGGTAGCACCAATGAGAGCTGGGAACGGGTATACTATTTCAAAATCACACAGACCAGTCTCAATAATGTCATTCATTAGGAATACCTTCTCTCCATTCGATAGTTCTTTGTAAAACAGGCAAACGCCATCTTCTTTGACTCGTTGGTCTACTAATTTACCAAGTAGCATGCTCGCAGTCACGTGGCTGCAATGCAATTCCCGAATCTTGTTTTTAACGAATTGATGGGAGAGAATTCTACGTCCAACAAAAACCGTGTCAGTCCTATTTGATCTCAGCAGAAATATACTCTGAGGTAAGCTGTCAAATTTCTCAAAATATTTCAAAACGTTCCTTCCGTTTACGTCTTTCCAATTAATAACGTCAACGGGATGCGTTATTTCCGGTATCACACGCGCCACGTACATGTCCACTTCCGACAGAACTATTTTGAGATTTCTAACGTCATGGTTGTCCGTAGATTCGTTTATGGCTTTTTCTAATAACTTTCGACCATCATCCCATTTGTTCTCGGAAACCAACTCCTGCGCCTTGTGAAGTTTATCCCTGGATGCTTGCGAATGAACCTCACGAAACACACCGTTGAAATTAAATGAAACGTTTCCTTCGCTAGCTGTTGGAAGGCTTTTGTCCTACGACATATTTTGAATGATTTAACACGCTGGTAGATGACTCTGCCCGTGTCTCTTCAATTCAAATGAACTGTACGGTACATACTATGGTTACTCTATGAACGCCCGTTATCGTCTACTGTCTTTGTGTTACCCTTTCCCACAGAGAATAATCTGCTGCAGACCACCTTGAACATATTAGGATAACGTTTCTTTCAATACAGTGTAATAATTGAATTGAATTTAATATTGTAGGAAAAAGAGAATTGCTCCTTGTGATAAAATCAGAAGTTGCTCATAATGAACAATTTCGCCTTTTCCCATAACGTTTTAAAAAGTCGTTTTCTGCAAACACGTCACAAAACATCTGCATGTGGGAAACGGTTAATTGAAACTGATGTAACTAAACTGTGTTACTAGATGCAATTACACCTGTTTGGAAGGAGGTTAATAGTTCATATTTTCTTTATCAAAGGAGTATCGTCATGCAAAAATCGACCTTTGGGGTGTTTCGAATTTCGCGGCAATATCAGTCGGATTACAGAATATTTATGCTTTTCTTGTTAACGATCAAACTATTCTCGAACGTCTAAATGATTAATCGATAAAGTCCCTGATAAGATTGCGCACATACACAACACAGACTGATCTAGGTTTCGCTGGTGGCAGAGTCCGATGGCTCAAATGGATTATCACTAGCTTGAGTAATCCTTTAATTCTTTCCCACATACAGACGTTTTATAAATGCTTTCTGATGCATTGGAAGCAGACGACCCCTTAACATAGCATGGCACAAGTGTTCTTAATGAGCATTTTCTCCTTTTGCCACAATGTTTTCAACTCTATTTATCAATTATACTCTCATTTAAAGAGAGTTCACACATTCGTTAACATATATTTTCACATTCATCTGTTGCGGATATGTTGTATGTGTGAATGGGTTAAATGGACTAACTATAATAACCATTTAAGGGACGGACGGTAGCAGATATTTAAAGTGACTGACTCTCTATTTAATATCACCATTTTCAAACAACGAAAACCGCACTGGTTGTGTAGTAGTAGAGCGTCCGCCTCGGGTGCGAGAGATCGCGGGTCCGATCTTTGTCCGAATGACAGCAAACACTTTAAGAAAATGTAGTAATGGCTTTCCCTCCTTGGCAATTTCTTTTCTTCTTCTTCTTCTTCTTTTTTTCTTTTTTCTTTTTCTTCTTCTTCTTTTTCTTCTTCTTCTTCTTTTACTCCTCCTCCTCCTTCTCCCAATTCTTCTTCTTCTTCGTCTCTTCCTCATCTCCATCAAGTTTGGCGAGATTCGATATGAATGTTAGTTAGGATTATCGTATATAGGTCAGAGTCACACTGGTCAAATTCTAGATCTTCAACTATAGTTATATTTGAAGATGTCAACATCATTGATAAGTGATGCTTGGATTTTTAAATATGTTACAACGATAACCCTTATTGTTATTGTATATATAAACCAAAAAAATGACGTTTTAATTAAACAGCTATTTTTTAATAAACCAATAACTCAACACAACGACAAATCAATACACTAATATTATGAATAAGATTGTGGGAATGTGTCATGTGCATGCCATTTATTTTCACAATATGTTTGGTGTATGATGAAAAGCTATGTATATTCAGGTAAATACAATATGTATATATTAACATATATCTAATACGGAATTCCACGGCAAACTTATACATAGAAGAAATGCCTCCCCTCCTTGGCTATCAGGGTTGCGGGGATAGCATACCATTTTACAGTAGCGGAAGAACTCGTGAATTACCCAGAATAAAATAAACGCGATATAACTGAAATACTGTTGAAAACGACCTTAAACCTTCTTATTTAATACCTCACACTGAACAGATGTATAACCGAAATAGAGGAAAGCGGTGGGCAAAACCACGTTCAAAGCTTACCCTGCGACGTTAACACTTTCCCTCATACGGAAGCATCTGCCACAGACAACTTTGAAAACATTGTGGCAAAAGCAGAAATTTCTCTTAACAAGCAAGTTAAACATCCGTCTAATAAACACTTTATTTTCCAAAAGTACAATAATACTGTATATACTTAGAGAACAGTTTGAAAACAATATTCCAACAATAAATTGACCCCCACAGTCACCAGGCATCAATATTATAGAACATGTATAGATACAATTTGAATACACATAAATACACACACATATCTACTCATATTTATATGCACACACATACACAGCCATATATACACATAATGAATTATGAAGTCAAATTGTGTAGACCAAAAGCAAGCTATACGCAATAGAAATGAATATGGAGGCTGAACTCAGTCTACAATGTTAACCCTTTCCCTCATACGACAATTCTGCAGCAGACGATTTTGAACATATTTTGTCAAGAAATAGAAAAACTGTTATTTAAAATCACCTACAATAAGAATAAACTTTAACATTTTATGATTACATGTGGACCAATCTACGTCTTTCCTCTCGCACCTGATCAGCAAGTCTGTTCAATACTTCAGGGTCCTTGCCGGCCATAACGTTCTCTGACGTGTTGAAATAGTTTGCCAGCTTGCGGGATCGAAGGGAGTTTTCGAAATCACTCATCGTGTCCACCAGGCGTTCATCGAAATTCTTCTTCTGCCAGTGATCGGGTTGGTGGTGCCATTCACTGGTCCAGAGTATCTGATTCTGAAATTAAGGAGAAAATCGTGCTTTATTTTCATACACATAGTTCCCAGAACTACAATCGTTATTTCTCCTGTCGGCCATTTTAATAGGTAAACATGATGAGCATTAAATACATTAAACAAATGTGAAAATGGGAGACATCGGTCAGTTATCTCCCTTTAATACTCTTTAAATCTAGCTTGGTCCTATCATTTGGTTTCCTCTGTATTTATCATTGGTTTCTTTGCACTGGGTGGTGCATTTATAATTGCATTTTCTTGGCCAACTGCTATGAGATTGATTAGTAATTCCACATTTGTGTTCTTTAAACACTGCTATGTAAATTTTCTCTTTTGAATCATCACTTAAATTAACACATTTATAATTAATGTGTACAGAGTAATTGCAATATCTCATTGTGAAATAGCGATAAAGACAATGGATTTCAACTAAAAGGACCTACCTACTATTTGGTCTTCCTTGGTCTTGATCTGACAAGAGAGATAATATAATTATCACTAATGTCCCTCATTAGAACAACACCAAGGAATTTAAGTTCAATTATAGTTTATGCTGTTCTACTGGTCAGTGGCTTAGGTGTTAAGGAAATATATTTGCAGAGGCAGATGCTGATTTGTTTAAAATGTTCACAGTATAAGCTTTTCCTTTCTCCTCACAGAGTAATTGAAGACACATGTGTAACTCTGTTGTATTTTACAGACCCATTCTGATACATTTGCTAAGTACGACGTTTGAAAACATTCTGACAAAAGTAAAATGAGCTGTTCCGCGAAAAAACTAACGTTCAGGCTTCTGTGCAATGTATCGACCAAGATCAGCCTGCGTAGTCCGCGCAGACGGATCCGTGTCGACACATTCCGTCCTAGGTAGATGTATAGAGTAATGATTCCTAAACCAGAAAATCCACAGGAGGCGAACAGTGTTTGTCCGGGTTAGACTGCGAAGTATGCTTAAGCTGATCCGGGTCGATACTTTACGCAAAGTCCGCAATATTGGATTCTCGCGGGACGACTCAAATGGCTTATAATGAGATACCGCATTATTGTATTACCTTCATCAGATGCGAGCTTATACCCGGGAAACCGTCGGGAGATCTTGAAGTAGCATCTGCCACAACTTTCTTCATACATTTCAAAACATCCTTTCTACATCCATTCCCTCGATCCAACGTTTTAAACATGGCTGTTTCTGCCTTGGAAACAGATGTATACCAAGTAGTATCATTTTTAGGGACAAGATGAAGTCCCGCTTCCTGAACCTCTTTAATTTGATCCGCCGTGAATGCACGTCGGGTGTCAGGGCGTGGCCATCCATGTCTGCCCACGGGGACGGAGGATGGGTATGTAGGTACAACGTCTACATTGATATCGTGCTTCCCTTTGATGTTTAAGGTAATTGCTGGTCCATGGGCAAGGGACGAGAGGTGAACCTTATCTGAAATGAAAACTCTAGATAATTAATATCAGAAAATTTACAACAGGCCGATAATGAACTCGGTCATTCGGCTCGTTACACCCTAAACTAAGATATACGAGCCGTTCCGAGAGGAAACCAACATTATTGCCTCTGCGTAATGTGTCGACCAGATCAGCCTGCGCAGACTGATGCGGGCCGACACATCCTGTCTTAGAGGGATAGAGGTATAGAGTAATGCTACCTGAAACAAAAAACCCACAGAAGGCGAAACCTGTCTATCTGGGTAAGTCTGAGTGGCTTGCTTAGGCTGATCAGGGTCGGTACTTTACGCAGAGTCCAAAATGTTGGTTTTCTGGCGGGACGACTCATACATGTATATGGGATATTCGTAAATGTTCGTATACAGCAGTCTCTATATGCACATCAATCCACTATGGATCACAAACATACCGTGTTTACCTATGTACGTATACAGCAGTCTCTCTATGCACATCAATCCACTATGGATCACAAACATACCGTGTTTACCTATGTACGTATACAGCAGTCTCTATATGCACATCAATCCACTATGGATCACAAAAAGACCGTGTTTACCTATGTTCGAATGCGATGGGTCGAATGATGTAATCTGACTCCTTCGTGATGTTCACATTATTGTGAATATTATTGTGTAATCGGCACGGACAAGGGCATTAATCAATCGGTCCACTATAATCGAATATGGATATATATGGGTACTTCGTAAATGAATGTTCATATTCCCAAGTTTATATATGTAAAGACAACACTCGGACATTCTCGAGTGTAGTAGCTGTCATTCCGAGTTTCAGTCAATTCATTTTCATACTACTCACTGGTGCCCGAGCAATATATCCATTAAAGTCATGTGTCTGGTACCCGGCGTACTATAATAAATTGATATGTCTGGCATGAGCCAACAATGGTGACTAAATTAGTCACCTACCCTTATATATTGCTATGCATATATAGCAAATTGAGTTTCGTAACCTCTACAGTGGATCAGTCAGTACAACTTAATATTTGGAAGCAAATACATGAATAATGAAGCCAACGGAGTCGGGAAGGTGTAACCAGTTGATCAAATAAAAGGTTATCTCTTGAGCCATTTGCTTGTGAGTTCGAATCCCGGCTCGGCCAACATTCTTTTTCGACGTTTGACAAACGTCAATGCGACATGCCTCATTTGTCTTTCATCAATGGACTTAGTCTATGTGGAAAAGCAGCCAGTTGCTTGGGAAGATTGTTGTGTGGAGTACTGGTGTGAAAAAAAAACAGGAATCACATGAGTAGGTGAACTGGCCGCCGTGATTTGACTGAGAAATTGTTAAAAATGGCGTTAAACCCCAATCAATCAATACATTCAATCAATCAATCAATCAATCAATCAATCAATCAAAGGGCGCAACCAATAAAGGTGTATGCCTGACCCGAGTATGTAATGATAGGGGCAGTTAATTCCAGACTATATGGTAAAGTTAACATATTATTTAAATACAAAAGTTGATATTTAAAAGTGGAAGTTGAAATTGACCTTCACTTATTGGCGCTCAGGAGGGTAGGGGTGGCTTTGAAAATGGTATTAATGGTTGTGGGGTTAGCATAGCATAACGATTGACTGACCGGTGTCAGGATAAATGGACCAGAGGTACTGGAAACTTACCCAGGAAACGGCGTGATATAACTGAAATATTGTTGAAAGCAGCGTTAAACACCAATCAATTAATCAATCAATTGTTCGATTGAGATGGCAGAGGTAAATAATTATCTACAATAAATAATCAATCCGTCACAATTTGGCTTCCGTTGTATGAAGGTTCCTACCTTTTAGCCCTAGATCGTTTATTGCCGTTTTAATTTTGCCATGCAAGTCTCGTTTGACCTCGTGGGGAATGAGCTGACCGTTGCGTGTCAAGTGAGAGGGGACTTTGGTATCTGTAGTCTTTATTATAGCATCGCCTATCTTTATATTCTTTCCGGATCCTTTGGGAACGTCTGTAATTACCCGTGGAACATTCATGTTATTTGGTGGAGGCACACCCTAGATAAAAGTAAACGATATTTGGTGGACGCACACCCTAGATATATACATAGTACGAAGATCGAGCCACGGACGCTCAGTCGGTAGTGACGCCGGCGCCCAAGGATTGTGAGTTGGAACGCCAGCTCGGCCAACATTTTATCCGACGTTTTACATAATTCAGTGCAATGCGCGTCATTCAACCAAAGTGTTAACGCTGTATGTGGAAAACTAGCCAGTTGCTTGGAATGACTGTTGTGATGAGAACTTGTGTGCGAAATAAAGGAAAGCCATGCATGAGTTAACTGGCCGCCGTGATGTAGTTGTTATGGTGTTAAAACCCGACCAATCAATCAATGAATAACAATCTAATACATGTATAAGTCTGTAGAGAAGAAACAATGCACTTGATTCAGTTATCAAAATGTTGTTATTCCAAGTGGAATATCATTTTGTTCAGATGCAGGACTATAACTCTAAGCCTGTGTGGCTTCATATTTTTATACAATGACATTCACAAGATTTCGAGTTGGAATGAAGACAGTTCCTTGACAACAAAGACTTCGTCGATGCGGACTACTTAGATAAACAATTACTGTTCTTGTTTATTTTATCTACAGCAATCATTTATAAGAAATGGTTTAAAAATATGAGATTATTAATAACCACAACACTTATACGAATGCATCAATAACACTATTTCATTTCTCGAATGATATCTAATCAGAGCGTTGGCTGCGGGCCTGAAAATCGTCCACGAAATGACATCCGGAAAAAATGTCATACTGAATTTGAAAGACCATTGAATTCTGCTATATATCTTAATATCCCCAAAGATTGATATATAAGCCGTCCCACGAGAAAACCAACATTATGGTATCTGCGTTATGTATCGACCCAGATCAGCCCGCGCTGTCAGCGCAGTTTGATCCGGGCCGACACAATCCGTCTCCGAGGGATAGAGGTAAAGAGTAACGGTTCCTGAAGCAGGAACTCCACAAGAGGCGAAAAGTGTCTATCTGGGTAAGCCTGCGTGGCATGCTTAGGCTGATCAGGGTCGACACTTTACGCGGAGACCACAATGTTTGTTTTCTCGCGATACGGCTCAACTGTTTGAATTGCGAGGATAACACCACGAGTGATGTACCGGTATCAGTATAAATATTACCGGTAGTACAGATCAATTACTCCTTACTCAGGACACGAACTGATATAAAATACACATTGTTAAAACGGCTTAAAATAATAAAACACAAGTGTTTAAACGGTTAGAAAATGTGGAGGTTTTTTTCGACATTTGAATACAGGGATTAACTGACATTGACAATGAATATCCCAACGAATTCAACTGACATATTAATTGTGTGACCTTACATGGCTCTTATAAAATATACAAATCATCTAAATCCATTTTAAATATTTGATATGAAATCGTCAGTCAACAATGACGAGAACCGCAGACGTTGTTAAGTGGTTAAACCGTCCGACATGGGTGCGGGAGGTCAGTGTCCGATCCCTGGTTGAGTTTCACACCTTGTCGCTCAGGGTTGCGGGGATAAATAGCATTGCGTCTGATGGTTCGGTGTCAGGATATATTCTACAATTAGTACCGAGGGATCGACCTAGTATAAATAAACTGCTTATGGAAGCGGCGTTTGACAAACGAACAAACAAACAAAAGTACAATGAGTGCTGCATAAGGAAAGACTGAAGAGGATATTTGAAACCAGTGAAAAATGAGATCAGCCAACAGTTCGTGCTGGATCGTCAGGGTCTTTCGTTAGATCCATATATAGGCCTAATGGAGAAAACAATATCACAAATATAGTACCATTTAGTCTTTTCAAAATCGCAAACGGATTATGGGCATTTGCTGAAAACGGCTCTTTAGGAAATGTTTAAGCATGCAATCTGACATCATCTGTAATATGATCCGTCCCGCGAGAAAACCAACATTATGGCATCTGCGCAATGTATCGGCCAGATCAGCCTGCGCAGTCCACGCAGACTGATCCGGGCCGACACATAACGTATATCAGGGGGATAGAGGTATAGATTCATGATTCCTGAAACAGAAAAATAAACAGAAGGCGAAAAGTGTCTATCCGGGTAAGCCTGCGCGGCATGGTTAGACTGATCCGGGTCGATACTTTACGCAATGTCCATACTGTTTGTTTTCTTGCGGGACAACACAGGAACAGTAGTTCGTTTTAATTGTATATGCAAAGAATAACTTCTGGTACGCTGTTTACAAAATATACATCCGTTCTAGGTTGAGTTGAATTCAAAGATATATATCAATTATTACATGTTCTAGGTTGAGTTGAATTCAAAGATATATATATATCAATTATTACATGTTCTAGTTGAATTCAAAGATATATATCAATTATTACATGTTCTAGTTGAGTTGAATTCAAAGATATATATCGATTATTACATGTTCTAGTTGAGTTGAATTCAAAGATATATATATCAATTATTACATGTTCTAGTTGTCCCGAGTAAAGATATATATCAATTATTACATGTTTTAGTTGTCCCGAGTAAAGATATATATCAATTATTACATGTTCTAGTTGTCCCGAGTAAAGATATATATCAATTATTA